>JAVTVY010005911.1:0-39057 GCA_036873755.1 Hanleya hanleyi
TATCTGCTATTGGATCCTGAAGAGAAGCTTTAAACCGACCCTGAAATAGTGTATCGAGGGACTTTTGTAATTCGTGGCACTGTGTGTTGTCAATATCAACATCAAGTTCATTGCCAAGAAAATCTTTAAGTTTATAGAGCCAACCGATTCTCTTAGCACATAATGCTTTTTGCTCTTGAAGAGCATGATAGGTCAATCTATCAGGGGAACCTTGGACATAAGTGTAAAATTTTACCGAACGAATTACGATATCATAGATTAAGGGGTATACACCCAATTCGCCCCGTACTCCCCAGCTGTGGGTAGATTTGTGAACTTGAAGAAGACGTTTGTAAAATCCTAGTTGTGTTTTCTCTACCAAAATCGTATCGGGGGTTTTAAACAGCAAAAGGTCTGCTCCCCAGACTTCAGACCCATAAAGTAGTATGGGCTTGATCAGAGATTCAAATAAATGGCAGCTAATATTTAATGGAACGTTTTTCCCAGAAATATTATTCAGCAGGGAATATGAGGCACGCATTCCCTTACTACTCAAATGTTCAGCATTCAATCTAAAATGTCTAGTTCTGGAGAACACAACACCTAAGTACTGGTAACAATTACCTTGTGAAACTTCAGTGTCACCAAGAAACCACCTTTGATTTGAAAACGTTGGGCCTTTTTTGAAGACTACAACTTTGGACTTCTCTAAATTGACCTTCAAGTGGTTATCTATGCAATATTGGTGGAGTTTATTAAGACAATTTTGTAAACCCTCTTGGGACTCTGAAAGTAGTAAGAGATCATCAGCAAACAGAAGGTGTGATAGTTTATGACAATTCAGGTCAATGGGCAGGCAACTATCATCCAACCTTTCCTTTATATCATCGATGAATATATTAAATAGTGTGGGAGAAAGGCTGCATCCCTGTCGGACTCCCAGGTGACTTTGGAACCGTGTAGATATGTTGTCATTCATCTTCATACTGTATGTTATATTATTATAAAGTGAATTCAAAATGTTGAATATTTTCCCTCCAATACCTTTATTTAATAGTTTTGGAATAAAATCTCTCGATCAACTGAATCAAATGCCTTGCTTAGGTCTATGAAACATGCATAAAGAGGTTTTTTGTTCGATATATACTTATCTATAATGGTCCGCAGAGTAAATATGTGATCAGTAGATCGGTGCCCTCTTTTAAACCCTACCTGGTTTTCACCAATTTGTTGTGTGGTTTCCAAGTGGCTAGATATGCGATTGTTGATAATTTTGTTAAATAGTTTACCTAGGGCATTACCAATCGCTATCCCCCTGTAATTATTCGGGTCTGAGTGACTGCCTTTTTTATAAATTGGTACCAAATAGGAGTTCCGCCATTCATCTGGAAAACAACCATTGTCAAATATTATGTTGAAAAGTCTGACAACATGGTCAATAATGAGTGGGACGACAGTTTTAATAAGTTCATTGCTTATCTCATCTTCTCCAGGACTTTTGTTATTCTTTAAATCCCGAAGAGCTACCAAGATTTCTTCAGCAGTGATTATATTATCAAGAGTACTATTATAGCAACTCTCTATGGAGGGCTTATGGAATTTACTCTCTCCAATATTACATGTAGGCTGACCCAGCAATGATATAAAATGGTCTGCCATGAGATTTCTGTCAACTGGAATGGTTAAATCAGCTTTTTGTTTAGTTCCTATCTTTTTTAGTAGTTTCCAATAGTATGAAGCATTGGATTCTCTGGCTTGCTCCAGCTGACCAATGAGACGGAGGTAATATTCTGTTTTTTTCTTATTAACCAGTTTCTTATATTCTTTTTTGACTGCATGATAATTTTGCCTGGCATCGCTCGTTTGATCAATATTATATAGCGAATAACTGGCTTTTGTTCGCCTTTTCGCAGATTTACAATCCTGGTCATACCATTCATTTTTTTTCTTTTTACTCGCCCCATGTATTTTAACTTGGATTGAAGCTTTACAGTTTAAATGATGTAGGATGGCAGTAAAGTCAGCCATGCTTTCCTGGACCCCGTTCGGGTCACTAGAATAAGGGGTCATTATAAAATAATTAAGAATTTGCTGAAATTGAGGGTTTTTTAGTTCGTTTTGCACAAGAGTAGGGCTGTGTGCTGTCCATTTTCTCCTGAATTTAACTTTTTTGTAGACTATATTATTGTTGGATGTATGTTTAACTATGGGGGTGATTCTCAGATGAAAGTAACTAAACACTTGGCAATGATCAGAGTAGTGGGTTAGTGGGTAGACATGGAAGTATTTTACATGTGAGAAGAAGGATTCCGATACAATAGTGTAATCTACGGTACT
The DNA here is from genome assembly GCA_036873755.1 of Hanleya hanleyi. Classification (NCBI taxonomy): domain Eukaryota; kingdom Metazoa; phylum Mollusca; class Polyplacophora; order Lepidopleurida; family Hanleyidae; genus Hanleya; species Hanleya hanleyi. The sequence goes on from JAVTVY010005911.1 coordinate 2,317, forward strand.
CCTGCCAGCGTAAGTGTGGCAAGTATATTTACCAAAGTTGTCACCAGGAACCCGACCATTAAGTATTATTAGCCTGTGACTTGTAGCGATCTCTAGAAGTCTATGTCCAAATGTATTAAAATTATTGTCTTGGTTCTTCCTTGGTAATTGAACCATATTGAAAGTATCATCTGGCAAATCTGGGAGATACTCTACTCCATCAGTTGAAACTAGTTCCTGTCGATCACTAGTCCTAGAATTGAAGTCTCCCCCTAGCATAATATGGCCCAGGGATCCGAATTTACAAATAAGATGATCTAGGTCATCAAAGGGATCAACTTGTGGACACCGTTTCCAATAAGGTGAATTACCAGGTCTGAAGTATATGATGCCTATGTAAAGGTCTTTATCAATATTAATACAGTTTTTACCTATCTTTACCCATACCATATGATCTGAAGAATGAACAATGTCAACTTTAAGGTGTGATTTATACAATATACCAATACCACCTCTGGGCCTTTGGCCTGAAAATGGTGCTTTGTTAAAATTCTTAAAAGAGTACCCAGGCATATTAATCGAATAACATGAATGTTGCCAGGTTTCAGTCAAACCAACAAAACTAAATTTAGATAAAGAACTCTTAAAATCCACATCAGAAAGCATATCATCATCCAGGCCTTGGACATTCCAAAAGGAACAGCTGAACTGGTCCATACTATGACCCTTGGAGCTTCCGCTGCCTATTTGTGCTGTGATATTGGCCCCTCCAATCACCAATTGCTTCCGCCGTGCCTGCAGGATACTGCAGAGCTGGAACTTTATCATGGTCAGGCGGAGCTTATACATATAGGCCTACAAAGTAACAATGTCTACTGAGTCACGTAATCAATATACCGCCAATGACTCAGCCCTACACTCCAGAACACTTTCACTCGATTGCCAACACACAATCCGTGCCGGTGATATATGGTTAACATAGTGATATCAGTAATTGCTATCTTGCTGGTGTTATTGCTTACATTCGCGCTATTCATATCTAGTTTTTTTCGCACTTGTCCGATTACATATCGACAGATCTGTACCGGTAGCCGGACTTCGACTAGGCTCCCTACAATTTCCAGGGTGGGGAAATGTCCGGGGTGAGAAAATGCCCAAGATCCCAGTCGAACTAAGTTCAAGATTGAATTGGGACTTTTTAGTTTCCTTTTCCAGTATGGAGCTCCAGCCAGCCAATCAGATCCATTAGCTTCATTCCACAAGAGTTCGTCAAGCGAAAGTTCATGGTGGATGCATGCAGACATAACATATCTCTACGAAATTAATAATTCGAATCGGCGAGCGAGAAATGAGCATCGACCGCGCCAAACAGAAAACAGAAACACCTCCTTGATCTCGCCCCCCACCTCGTACGCATATACCGAGACAAACAGGCCCTGGCAAAATATGTTCGGACAGATAATCTATTTTCGCATCTAAATCGCATGATCGCGGACCGACACTAGGGGCAATCTATTTACCGATTAGCATTGTAATTAACGTGCATTATAAATAGCACGGGGTAAATGTTTTCTGAGACAAGAAAATGTCTGTTATAAAATAATCTATTGCGATAATCCATGTAGTTTCCAAGTCGCGCCAAGCCAAAGATATATGAGCACTGGCAAGTATATTCCTACGAAGTAGGCTACAGATCGCAAATTGTCCGGTAATGAGTGAGTGAGTCAGTCCATCCGAATCCTTTCGTCGGCAAAATAAGGAGAACCGTTGACATTAGAACCTTGATTTTTGGCATGAACGTGCATTAGGGCATTGTTACCAGCAAGTTCTGATCTGAAATAATTCTGATTAAAATTAGATTTATAATTAACACTTCAGTATATTGTTATATATATATAAGCTGTAGCCTGTAACGTGTAGGCTATCCTGTTTCACATCCAAACTATGTATGTCATCATTGCCAAGAAAACTGTGGTCCGTTTTGCTCCAGCGTTTTATCGCATTTAATGAGTAGGCCTATCAGTTACACTCCGGCTAAAAATACCCTACTGCATATACCCTCAAAAATTTAGCGCTGTTTGCACAACGAAGCTGAGGTGGTTTAACGTTATCATAAAGAAAATCAACGATCAACTGCCATAGAATATAATGTGAAACAAGGAAACCGGAATAGTACATTCATCAGATTGCCGATACCCAAAATGTGTTGTCTCATATATCTAAATAACAACGTGATGTAGAGACGCTATTTTCGTCTTTGTACCGGTTATGCTCAGGAAAATCACATAGAATCATTATTATCTTGTGCATAAAAGGTGTTGGTCTCGAGTTGAATTACCGTAAACTACATAAATGCTACCTTTCTATACTATAGTACTATATATAAAAAATTGGTGTATTGTTGGGAAAATAATGTGATTTAAAAAGTTGTTTTGATCCTGGACAAGGGCACTAAAAACCACTAAAGAGATGTAGATGTATTTTCACACGTAAAGCTTGAAATCTAGTGAACTTATATTATTCAATCTGTTTCCTTAAAAAAAAATGTAAAACTAAATCGGTGATCGTTATTTATTTTGGAACGAAGGCGCATTAGGAGACTGTTACCAACAAGTTCTGAGCTGACCTATTTTTGATGGAAATTTCTGGTGATTTATGATGAAAATCAGTGCCCATCTTAATATAGGCAGGATTTCAACTGGGGGTGGGGATTTCCAAGAGTTCAGTTCGTGTTCGAGTCCTAATGCCTACTGTACTTCGTAGGTCCTGTGACGTTAGTCACACTGCTCATGTTTGTTAAAGGTTATACAAAATGGTCTCAAAATCTGCTGCTTTTTTGTGCTAAATTGTTGTAGAGGTGATTATATAGACTTGTTTTACATGCGATTTATAATCCTAAATATCGGGGTGTAAAAATTTCCTGTACGAGAAAAATAATTCCCAGTGGTATTCAAACCTCATCTGAGGCGTAAACGTGAGGCGGAAGGTGATTGGAGTGGGGTGTGACCTTGGTCCTTAGTTGGACATTGAGTCTTGGGGTGGACCCTGTAGTGTATCCAGAGAAGATGTCACGATACTGTGACTCCACCAGTAGTAGAGAAAGCCCAGTTCAGGTTGGAATGGGTGTACCGGCGTAATTGTGGGTTGACCTTGGGTGTATGCGAGCCATACTGGCTCCATTGTGTATGTTCTATATATGGAAAGCTTTCATTGTTTAAAGTCATACAGTATCCTGGCTGATGTGAAATTGACGTCATGGTGTGCTCACGATGGGTAGCGCAGAACGCCCACATACGGTCGGATTGGGTTCGCACTTGGATAGGTGAAAAATACACCCCATACACTTTCCCATTGGGGAAACTAATGTCGTGGTTCTGCTGAAGATCTCTTTCGGTAGCCTACAGTGTCCTGACTGTCGTGCGTCAGGTAATACGTGAATGTGTATGCTCTCGGGGAGTAGTAGAGAAACGGGGCATTTTCGGATGTGTGCATGTGCACTAGGGGAAAAGTAGAGATAGGGCATTTTCGATGTGGGTCGTATGGGTGGCTGATCACAGGCGAAACCAGCAGGTCTGGACTTTTCTATGTGGCGGTCATGCTCTGATGGCTGGACTGCGCATGTGCATTCGGAAGTGGAATGCTGTCTTGAGAACGACAGGTGTGAGCGACATCAGGGTTTCACCAAATGAGATTCCTGAACCAAGATATACGTCACAGGGTATTGTGGGTAGGGTATTATGGGTCTGTCTCTTCTGGTAGAGTTACCTTCCCTCACTATAGTGTAGGGTGCAGAATACAGGGCGTTCTACGGTTCTTCTTCACTGAATAAAACAGAATTAAATCTCACCCAACACAATGACTTGCGTATTTCAAATTTATTATATTTAGCAGGTATGGTCCATTTTGGTTATCGTGATCAGTAAAATGGTGCATGTCGGAAGTAGGATTCGAACCCACGCCCAAATGCGCAGACCAGTGTACCCATACCCCTGGTGAAGGAAAGATGAGACTGGCGCCTCAGATCACTCGGTCATCCTAAAGAAGCTATCATGGTCATAGATCCCTATATACTATGTATGATGTTTTCACAACATGTTGCGATATGTACGTCAACAACAACAAAGGATTGCATACTCCACGTTTTATTATCCCCTTCAATGCATATCATTCCCAATGTGTCAACATACAGCCATGTTCGCCGTTGTCCGTGTTCATCGTCTATTTGCTCGAGTCCATCCTTTAGAAGCGCCTTCGAGCAGTGCAGGATATTATAACGTCAACTTATCCTGGAACAGGTGTTTTCGCAATTTGACTGCATTATTCAAAACCTTTGTGGGTATTAACCCAAGTCATGTTTGGTTTTCATATGGACTAGTAGGCTCCCTGGTTTTCATCATGGCTCGGTGCGTGGGATCGGTTTATTTTCAAGCTGCATCAGGCTATACTGTTCATAGATCGCCATGTGAGGGCCGAGTGAATGTACGCCTGTCGTAAATTATCCTGACCCAGCATCCTCGACCATCGGGGCATGGGAAGTAATAGCTGCTGATACAGTACGATCTCGAAAGGGGGTTCCTTTTCTTCTTCGCTCAGACTGCCCTTGGATCAGCTGTCTGCGTCAGTGGGTAGACGTAAATAATAATAATAATAATAATAATAATAATAATATAATAATAATAATAATAATAATAAACTTTATTTAAGCTCGATGGCCTCAATAGGTTTACAACCTCTTTTCATGAGGGTCGAGAGCGATAACATATATAAAGAAATACAAATAACTGATTAAATAAACATGATAAACAAACATAAGACAAATAAATAATGAATAAGACCAATCTAGTGTACAATATAAAACAATCTAAATTTCCAGATAATACTAAAACGTTATGGTCAAAATTAATAACTAATTTGTAAAAGTATTTAAACTAGGTAGAATTTTGTCTAAAATCTGTCTATGTAAAGAAATACAAATAACTGATTAAATAAACATGATAAACAAACATAAGACAAATAAATAATGAATAAGACCAATCTAGTGTATAATATAAAACAATCTAAATTTCCAGATAATACTAAAACGTTATGGTCAAAATTAATAACTAATTTGTAAAAGTATTTAAACTAGGTAGAATGTTGTCTAAAATTTGTCTATGTGAAGAAATACAAATAACTGATTAAATAAACATGATAAACAAACATAAGACAAATAAATAATGAATAAGACCAATCTAGTGTATAATATAAAACAATCTAAATTTCCAGATAATACTAAAACGTTATGGTCAAAATTAAGAACTAATTTGTAAAAGTATTTAAACTAGGTAGAATGTTGTCTAAAATCAGCGAGGTAAAACTTGTAACAGGCTGCTTTAAAACTTCTAAGACTCTCACATTTTCATACATGAATGGGTAAAAGATTATATAGCTTTATAGCTTTGGTTTCTTTAGTATATAGCTTTGGTTTCGGGCCTTATTGACCTAAAAAAATTGCATATCACGTGACCTTTGACCTTTGCGTCAGCCAATCAGAAGCGCGTATGACCTCGTCGTATGCCTTGGTTCTGGGGTTTTCCATCACGGAGAGTGCGCATGTGTATGGCGTCAATTCCGGTCTGTGTGAATCGGGCGTGACCTGGGCCTATGTACTTGGTTCTGGGTTTTTTCCATCACGGGGCGGTCACGTGATAGATCAAGGTCATATTGAATGATATGAATGCATGTATGTTCATGTTCATCCGGGGACTTGTTTACATTCATGTAGAGGGACTTACAGCCGAGTATTTTAGGGTTGACCTATATCCGTGTCCTTTAGCAATGCGTGTAGTGTGTGTTTTTTCCATTACATGCGGGTTCTTGTACATCCGGGTTCTTGTACAATCATTAATGGTGAGGAACATTGACCAAGCCTCGATCCGTTTTCCGCTTTTTACAAACAGCTCCAGATCTAATCTCACCCACAGGCAACAAAAATGTAATGAGCTGTTACATTATGATGCGCGCGGATTATTACGCAACACCTGTCACACCATTTAGTTTCTAACTACGCAATTATGTCAACCATGCCATTATATATTTCAATTATGACATCAATAACATCAGTACGGTACTTTATCAAGACAAACGCAAACGAATTCTTTTTGGGGAGAGCAGTTTTACCAGTTTTACAGAGCTGTGACGCGGCTTAGCAACACAATGGCGGACGTTTCATTGAAAAAATGACGGGGATGGGAGGGGTAGGTATCTATGGCTGCAGTCTGAAAATAGACCCGGTACGTTCTTTCATTCATGCGTTATCCATCACACGCTGATGATCTATGCCAATCAGAACGCCAAACCAATGGAATATCATCGAATCATACGAAGTGTTCCTTCCGTTCTACATTTTTACTACGATGGGGCAGAGATCATTCCTGCAGCCACGAAAAGTGTATGCAATCGAAGCCAGGAGATTGGGTGGGGAACAGCCGGATATTTTAGGATTGTCCTATATCCGGTTCCTCTAGCAATACCTGTAGTGTGGGTTTTTTCCATTACATACGGGTTCTTGTACATCCGGGTTCTTGTACATCCGGGGTTCTCAGTGGAGGCGCATCCGGGGTCTGTCAAGGTGGTGTATAAAAGTGGGGATTTTCATGGGATGGCTTCATTCATTGGCTTGCCTACTTCATCGGAGCTACCTGACCCGCCTGAGCCTACCTGAGGAGTTACCTGATCAGTCTACCTGAGGAGTTAACTGACCAGTAGGCGAGTTAATCCCAGTGGAGCCTGAAGCCAGACCGATAGCATGAGACGTGGAGAAGATTTTCCAGAGGATCCAGGAGCGCCTCCGGCTGAAGTCTTACCCGAAGACGAGCGTGTGAGTGCGTTGTACCGCCGTCACTGGAACACGATACGCCGTTGTTTCCACCGTCACCGTCGTCTATTGCATTTGTATAATTTTCGGTTGGAGGACCTCACGCATCTTCCTACTTTCGCCGAGAACATTTTTACAGATCAGGTGACAGCATTCAAAGTGAATATGACATTTGGGTATATCTTACGGCACAAAGAGACGGACCAACTGCGGTATTTTTACCCCAGTAATAATTCCTATGTGTTTGACCAGCCGTTCACGGTGACGGATGCTATTTCTCTGGAGCCATTCATCGACCAACTCACTACGTTGGATCCATTGGAATGGGCCGGGTTGCAACGTCCAAACACCAAATGGACTGTAGAAATGGTGACGAACGTCACATTTTTCGTCACCAAATTGAGAGATCACCCCATCGGCGCTCCTGTTATTCTTCCGCCTTGGCTGCTCCATCGAAAAAGGCTGTATGCGTTAACGGGAGGAGGAAATGGGCCCTGCAAAGACCGAAAATGTCTGTTTCGGTGTCTGGCCGTTCATTTGGACCAGTGTAATCCCAAAACTTGTGATAGAAATGCAACTATGTATTGGGAAGAGTACCTAGAGGCGCAAGACATTGACCCGCGGCAGTTCCGGGGAGTCCCATTCAAGTATTTGGATGTGGTGGAAACACTGTTCCACGTCAACATCTTTGTATTCCGTTTACTACCGAAGGAGGAGAAGGATACATTTCTGGCTGAATTGGTTCATCCCTCAACAGAACGGTATGCCTCTACGATGAAAGTCAATGCCTTCGACAACGGAGGGGTGAGTGATTTTTTCCTGATCCACGATATGAGCATGTACGTGCAATCCTACAGTTGTTCTCACTGCCATCAGATGTTTGACCAATCGTCCAACTTACATCAGCACGAGAAGATTTGTGGCAACGCTGTAAAACGCAAATTTCCTGGTGGTGTGTACCATAACACGCCTACTATTTTCGAAGACCTGGCTGATGAGGGCATTGTCATACCACTAGAGGACCGTTATTTTCCCTACCGGGCGTGTTATGATTTCGAGGCCATTTTGGAACCCATGGACATTTTCTCAGCCAAAACGCAGTGGACACAGCGCCATATTCCCCTGAGTGTCAGCATTTCCAGCAACGTACCCGGCTATGACGCTGCACCCGTCTGTTTCGTGTCCACTGGGGACTCCCATGAGTTGATTACCCGGATGATGGAGTATTTAGAGGCCGTGAGTGCGGCCAGTACAGAACTGTTGGTGTCCAAGTTCCACGACGTGCTGGACCAACTTGACGATCGTATTCCTGTACTAGAATGAAAGTAACTCCGAAAAGTGAAGTCATTGTGATATTCTATATTTCGGTAAAGGTTTCGGTATTTCGGTAAATGGTATAACCTTTACCGAAATATAGAATATCACAATGACTTCACTTTTCGGAGTTACTTTCATTCCAGTTTATATGAAACTCATCTGTGGGACATCTGTATTCTTATACCGGGTGTATCCTACAGCGACGATGAGGAGTCGGAGTCGGAGTCGGAGTCGGAGATGCAGGATATTCAACCGGAGGCTGTATCCTTACCCAGGCCGTATGCGGAGAAATTGAAGTTGCGGTTCCTACAATACCTAGGCCAGTTACCTGTGCTCGGCTTCAATTCGGGGCGATACGATTTGAACATGGTGAAGCAATTTCTCTACCCTTACTTGGCCCAGTCCGATACCATCAAGTCCGTCATCAAAAAGATCAACAACCAACATGGCCCTCACCACCACATCACTCCATTTCATGGATGTACGCAACTACTTAGCTCCAAATTACAGCTATGATCTGTGGGTGAAGGCCTATGACTGTGCACAAACTAAAGAGAGGTTCCCTTACACCTATATGTCAACGCTCGACCGCTTGGAGGAAGTTACCACCCCGGGACGCTTTCTTCGACGATCTGAAGCAAGTGGTATGTTCGGAAGACACGTACCGGGAACTACAGCAGGTATGGAACGACCAACATATGCAGACCTTGCGAGATTTCCTGGTGTATTATAACAACTTAGATGTGGTTCCATTCCTCGAAGCGGCCGAGAAAATGGCTCAACTCTTTTGGGATCAAATGCACGTGGACATATTCAAGGAGTGCTTGAGTTTACCGGGTCTTGCGCTTCGCCATCTTTTTCAAGATTGTTCCACGTACTTTTCACTCATGCAACAAAAAGACGAGGACATGTATAGATTGTTTAAAGCAGAACATCGTCGGCGCACCCGGACGTCACCACCCTTCCAGGTGGGAAACCCTGTGTCAAAATCATTGGATTCGACGCCAATGCCCGGTATCTGTGGTCTCTCGCCCAACCCATGCCCAGTGGTCATTATATACGCTGGTTGGCGGAAGGTCAGCATTTCCGACCTGAAAGTACACCGTACAAGCATCTGACTGACCAGTGGTTGGACTGGGAAGCCGATCGACGGGGAATTTCTATACGACACCAAACCAACGCCACAGAGAAGCGGATAGGAGATCGTCGACTCCCCGTCGATGGGTTTGCTATACTTCACAATAAACCCACCGTATTCCAATTTCAGGGGTGTTACTGGCATGGCCACCAATGCCATTTCAGCGCTGGCCGCTTCAGCGAACGACGTGGAAAACCGGCGGAAGAACTACGGGCAGAAGTGGTGGAGAACGAGGATTACGTGAAAGAGATGGGGTATCATCGAAATGTGGGAGTGTGAATTTCACACAATGTGCCAGGCCCTCCCATACTTACGCCGCTTCCTTAAAGCGCGAGAGTATCCCCTCAGTCGCCGGCGACTCCTCACCCAGCCACAGATTTTCTACGGGTTTGTGGAATGCGATCTGCATGTTCCCGGCAACCTCAAGCCACTATTCGCCCAGTGCACACCCATCTTTAAAAACACGCTGGTGAGTCGGGATTACATTGGAGACACCATGGGCGCCTATGCTGAGCAACAGGAATGCCTGCCTCGTCCTCGTCGGATGCTGATCGGAAGCATGTGGGGAGAAAAAATCTTGCTGGGTACCCCTCTGCTACAGTGGTACATGAGCCACGGCCTCGAAGTGACGCGAGTGTACCAAGTCCTACAGTACGTACTGAACGACTAGTTTGCGGGGCATGCCGACATCGTGACGTCTGCCCGTCGTCAAGGCGATAAAGATCCCAGTCAGGCCATCATCGGCGAATCCTGGAAACCCACGGGCAATGGCTACTATGGAAAAACGGTCACCAACCAAGACAAGCACGTCAACGTCAATATCTGCACTACCAAACAAGCGCGCAAAAAGATCAACTCGCCTCTGTTTCGGTCCGTGGACGTCATCGATAATGATACGTATGAAATCAGTTCAGTCAAGAAGACCATTCGTTACAACCTTCCGCTCCAAATTGGATATATGGGATACCATGTGGCCATGTTCGCCCTGTCGTCCAAGACGTACTATTGTTACGGTGGAGATGGAAACAACAAGTTTAGTTGCAAAGGCGTCAACCGACGTGACCCTGCCATCGACAAAGCCCTCTACCTGGGCGTGCTGCAAAGCCAGGCCAGTGCGAGTGGCACTAACAGAGGATTCCGGGTCGTCTGCCACCAGATGCGAACGTACAACCAGAAACGAGATGCATTTTTCTATCCGAAACGGAAGTCCTTTCCGATGGCATCAGTACCACCTACCTGGACTTGTGAAACTATTACTTTTGATAGTACGAGTTAAACTAGTACTGTAAAAATTAACGTACACCTGTAAAAGTCGGGATGGCCGAGTGGTCTAAGGCGCCAGTTAACAGTGCTGGTCTGCGCAATGCAGGTCGTGGGTTCGAATCCTACTCCTGACAGTTTTTACAACTCAACTGTATTCTTTGTAAACCTACTGTATTGTTCACATTCTTTGTACATATTCTAACCATTCTTGTTCGCCTGAATATAAAAAAGTCAAAACGTCACTTGTGTTTTCATTAATTTTTTATTGAACATCAATGAACCTCAGAACAAACAATAAGAACACTGCGCATTTAAGACAACCAGAGAAATGGGGCATGCACATTAAAACGAGAGGCAGCCCAGTCGTACACTAAGACATCACGGTTTTCGGCTTGAGAATAATCATCAAACATCTGTACAATCGTTTGCATAGAATGTCCTCTACTCCGCCGAGTCAGATAAAACACACAGTACTGTCCGCATACACTACTCAAGGGTCCTTGTAATCTTTTAGTATTCCAACGCCATACTGTAGTAGATTCGTCCATGAACTGGGTCAAATCGGGATGCACGGGTGCAAGTCCGTAGGAATCAAAATATTCTCCTTGGCCCAGGGCGTCTACGTATACAACCACCCAATGTTCACCCGGTCGAGCACGAGGTTCTGTATTCAGGATGTAGGCCGCAGGGGTGGATGGGGTGGGAAAGACATTGCGTGGAAACACACCTCGAAAGGGTCCCGTGGATCCTGCTGGAGGATGGCGATGAGCTGCTCTGTATCCATGACTCTAGCTGGCGTAGTCACACAGGACGTTTCTTTGCTGATCTACTTTGATGACTTTATCAAACTCGGCGTAGCAAATCACGTTAATGGTATGGGGTAGAGCTACCGAGGAGCGCAGTTCCAACCGTAAGTTTCCTTTCTTGAGCAAGGCCAGTTGATGATCGTGTTCCAAGGTAGGGGTGAGGTCGAAGGCGAATAAAGTGTACCCACGGGCAAAGTCTCGTCGAGTGATGGTATTTTCTTCGTCCTGATTGTTTTGTCCTGTGGCTGTAAACAGTTTCAGGTAGCTCCGTACATAGTGATGGTTACCAAAATGCGGTTGTAACGGCCGGGCTGGGATTTGATGGCCAGCCACGTGCATTGCCACACAGTTGATGTTGAAATGTTGAAAGTGGAACGGATTCTCGCCCAAGGCCCCATTGAAGCTGGTGTTGGTGATACACGCCAGGGTAAGACGTTTAGGCAGATCCCCTAGAAATAAATTTTCACGATTGGCCATCACGATTGGCCATACACCTTGGTCTGTACGCGTCGGACAGGGTACAGGGCTGTTTTTTTTCGATAAGGCTTCCATGTGACTCACCAACACTCCCTGTTGCAAATCCACCGTACGAACAGGGCTGCATCTTCTATGATGATCTTGTAATGGGCGGGATCTCCACCGGCCATCAAGGCGAAAGTGGGTGGGGCACGAATCAACTTGATCTTGATGGATACACCGTTCATCATGTAGCGGTCTTGCAGGAACAGATCGGCGTGCAGTCGTCCCATCATATCGACGGACCTGCTACCGCCTGTAAACTGCCTGCGATGGCCGAACCCGGTATTGGCAAGGGTAGTCGCACCCATTGCTCCGGACGTATCTCTGTAGTACAGTGGGACTGACAAGTGTGTTTTTTGGCATCTTCTCCGTACGACAACACCGTCTCGATGTAGGCTCGGTACGGGTACGTATTGGTGGACGTACTGATGAGTTTATCGCTCAGACTGATATCCACCTGTTGGAACATCGAGTGCAGCCACAGATTCACCGGGGCTACCACCGCGTCGGCCGCGATGTCCGTCCCGTCTCCGTTCACCGATGGCATCAGTACCACCTACCTGGACTTGTGAAACTATGACTTTTGATATTACAAGCGTCTAGTCCGTCATTCATAATCCAGCCGTCGTCCATTAGAGAATATCCGCGTCCATAATCCAAAGACCTATTTCATATTCCATATAACAGTATTAGCACCAAATTCAAACAGACAATCATAGTATACATAAACATAAGCTTGTTTCCTGCAAGAGAGAAGCGGTCAACAGTTTTCAATGATGCCGGCAAGACATCATGATGTTCCAAAAATATCAAATCCGTATCGCTGATCTTGTACTGTAAAAATTAACGTACAGCTGTAAAAGTCGGGATGGACGAGTGGTCTAAGGCGCCAGTTAACAGCGCTGGTCTGCGCAATCACATTCTTTGTACATATTCTAACCATTCTTGTTCGCCTGAATATAAAAAAAGTCTAAACGTCACTTGTGTTTTCATGAATTTTTTATTGAACATCAATGAACGTCAGAACAAACAATAAGAACACTGCGCATTTAAGACAACCAGAGAAATGGGGCATGCACATTAAAACGAGAGGCAGCCCAGTCGTACACTAAGACATCACGGTCTTCGGCTTGAGAATAATCATGAAACATCTGTAAAATCGTTTGCATAGAATGTCCTCTACTCCGCCGAGTCAGATAAAACACACAGTACTGTCCGCATACACTACTCAAGGGTCCTTGTAATCTTTTAGTATTCCAACGCCAGACTGTAGCAGATTCGTCCATGAACTGGGTCAAATCGGGATGCACGGGTGCAAGTCCGTAGGAATCAAAATATTCTCCTTGGCCCACGGCGTCCACGTATACAGCCACCCAATGTTCACCCGGTCGAGCACGAGGTTCTGTATTCAGGATGTAGGCCGCAGGGGTGGATGGGGTGGGAAAGACATTGCGTGGAAACACACCTCGAAAGGGTACCCGTGGATCCCGCTGGAGTATGGCGATGAGCTGCTCTGTATCCATGACTCTAGCTGGCGTAGTCACACAGGACGTTTCTTTGCTGATCTACTTTGATGACTTTATCAAACTCGGCGTAGCAAATCACGGTAATGGTATGGGGTAGAGCTACCGAGGAGCGCAGTTCCAACCGTAAGTTTCCTTTCTTGAGCAAGGCTAGTTGATGATCGTGTTCCAAGTTAGGGGTGAGGTCGAAGGCGAACAAAGTGTACCCACGGGCAAAGTCTCGTCGAGTGATGGTATTTTCTTCGTCCTGATTGTTTTGTCCTGTGGCTGTAAACAGGTTCAGGTAGCTCCGTACATGGTGATGGTTACCAAAATCCGGTTGTAACGGCCGGGCTGGGATTTGATGGCCGGCCACGTGCATTGCCACAAAGTTGATGTTGAAATGTTGAAAGTGGAACGGATTCTCGCAGGCCCCATTGAAGCTGATGTTGGTGACACACGCCATGGTAAGACGTTTAGGCAGATCCCCTAGAAATAAATTTTCACGATTGGCCATACACCTTGGTCTGTACGCATCGGACAGGGTACAGGGCTGTTTTTTTTGGATAAGGCTTCCATGTGACTCACCAACACTCCCTGTTGCAAATCCACCGTACGAACAGGGCTGCATCTTCTATGATGATCTTGTAATGGGCGGGATCTCCACCGGCCATCAAGGCGAAAGTGGGTGGGGTACGGGTGGGGTATGGATACACCGTTCATCATGTAGCGGTCTTGCAGGAACAGATCGGCGTGCAGTCGTCCCATCATATCGACGGACCTGCTACCGCCTGTAAACTGCCTGCGATGGCCGAACCCGGTATTGGCAAGGGTAGTCGCATCCATTGCTCCGGGCGTATCTCTGTAGTACAGTGGAACTGACAAGTGTGTTTTTTGGCATCTTCTCCGTACCACAACACCGTCTCGATGTAGGCTCGGTACGGGTACGTGTTGGTTTACGTACTGATGAGTTTATCGTTCAGACTGATATCCACCTGTTGGAACATCGAGTGCAGCCACAGATTCACCGGGGCTATCACCGCGTCGGCCGCGATGTCCGTCCCGTCTCCGTTCACCACTTTGGCTTTCACGTAAAAGTACGTGTGAGCTAAATCCAGGTAGGCCGTATCTTTGTTTTCAGTGGTAAATTCCAGCGGTCCCGTTCCCGTCAGGCTAGCCAGAGGGCGATGTTCTACCCAACGACCCTCGGCGACGCTGGTCTGTGTGGGTGGAATAGTCCACAAATCCAATTCACTGTAGGTAGACGGACACGACTCGGAGTGAATGAATGCCATTATGCGAAGATGTCTCTCTTCTTCTTCTGGGGTGTGCGTCGTCGGTGTGTTGGCCTTCGAATGACTCTCCCCTGTGCCGGGGGTTGTCTTTTAAGGGCTTTGGCCACCAAGACGCTGCCTGCTTCTTTGGCCCATCGTTTCAAGGCTTGTCGGGGTGCCGATCCACTCAAGACATCATCAGCGACTTGCAGTCCACTGCGTACAGCTTGTTTGCCACCGCTTTTACCCCACGTGTCACCAGAGGTAAGAACGTTTTGACGATGCTCCCAGTGTGTTTCACAGCCCGTAATCTCGTTGCATGCGTGCACCGCTAAAGACCGGCCCTCCACCTCCCGTTTGTTTCTTGTAATAGTCGGCATAGCTGGACGTATGGCACTGGTAGGACAGGTACATTATACGAAATGGGGAGAATGTGCTTGTCGGAAATGAAGTATCAGCACCACTTTCCCTCGTTCGAATGCCACCGGGTGTCCCGTGTCATCTCTTATATCCACCGTGATCGTGTTTAAATCCGTGTGTCGTACGGGTAGGTAGTGTAGGTGGTTGAAACTCTGGGTGACTTGATCTCCATACTTCTTTCTAATGGGGAGCACCCGTAACAGAGGTGTGTTGACATCACCCAGAATGTGGTTGTCGACCACGTCCGAGTAGACGTAGAGTCCGTACATACCCACTTTCATATCCATCGCAATTTCGGCTCTGTCGGTGGTTGGACCCGAGTAGACGGGATGAGGGAGACCTAACATTTGCTGTAGGCTAGAACTGAGTTCAACACTCACGTTGAGGCTGAGGAGACAGGCCTTGTCGTTGTGTGTGTTGTAATCGAACTCCACATGATTCTTGAAGGGATAGGATTTGATGGGTTTTGAAGTATTCGTGACCACCCGTAGAGACTTATAATGCATCAGTGTTCTCAAGCCCTCCATGAACTCTTTAGGGGTATCGTTTTGGCCTTCGGGTAGGATCAGCCGGGTTACTTTGCCTTCATAGGTCACCTCGTACCACACGTCCTTGTCTCGAACGTTGTACCACGAGTTAAGTGTATTGAATATCCACGAGTCCGCATTCACATCGTCCAGGTAAATGCAACGGTTGCGGTAACTGGGTACGTACTTGGCCAAGGTGTTGTCAGGAAACAGATCGAGCGAACTGTTACGTGAGGTAAAACATGACGACTGAGCTTTTCTGCTTCCGCTTTCGGCTTCAATGGGGTTCCCTAGTAGGGGTCCCAGGTCTTGGGGGCTTGTAACTGTCGTCGTGATCGGCGCGGTGTGGCCGTCGTCGAATGGGGGTGAAAAGAACGTCCCCGCCGTGAGGGTGTTTTGGGAGGGGTCTGCGGTTGCCACTCAAGAGTATGGGGGAGACGAGAGGGTGATTGCATCCAGGTCCAGCGTTAAGGATTCCCCACCAATTCTCGAGGGACGCGTGCGTTGCTGATAGCAAAATACGAACGTAGCGTGCAAGATCTAGGGCGCTACGTTTCGTAACTTGTGTCTAATTCCGCTTAACCCGGGGCTAGGGGCCGTATGAACCCATGTACTTCAAGATCCTCATGGTACTCATATGAACAGTCACAATCAAAGCGTGACTGAGATACATCATTCTTTAGATGACGACTTTACAACGAATATTATGGATTAAGAATACTGATCAGCGATACGGATTTGATATTTTTGGAACATCATGATGTCTTGCCGGCATCATTGAAAACTGTTGACCGTTTGTCTCTTGCAGGAAACAATCCTATGTTTATGTATACTATGATTGTTTTTTTTAATTTGGTGCTAATACTGTTATATGGAATATGGAATAGGTCTTGGGGTTATGGACGCGGATATTCTCTAACGGACGACGGCTGGATTATGAATGACGGACTAGACGCTTGTAATTTCAACGCCCTAGCAAAGGCTTCCCATACCGGTGGATTAGAGTGTTTGCGAACACGCAACGTATCGTTGATCAGATCGGTGATATGAGACCCCGGGACCACTTGATTTCGAATAAGCAGCTGCCCCTAGTCGGTCCAACCCATATCAGGATTCTGTTTCACCCGGTCCAACAATAAACGGGCCTTGTTCTTGAACGCCTTAGGGAAACTGGCCAACACTTCATCTTCGAGCTGAAGGGAGGAGGAGGATGAGGGTGGTGGTGGTGATGGTGCTAGTGGTGATGGTGTGGGTAGTGGTGTTGAAGTACCCCTATATTGATCCATAAACGTCTAGTACCGGTTCAGCGTCTGATGGTAGAGTTGAATTTTCTCGGGCAGTCGGCGTTGAAGTATGCTATTCATCTCTTCATCGAGGGACTGGAGTTGTTGTACGGTGGCAGGGACAGGGTAGGGTGATTGCAAACTTTGTAACAATCGAGGTTCGGCCAACATACGAATCATTTCTTTCGTATGTTCCATGTTAGCGTCGCAAGATGGACCCAGTACGGAGGCTGCTAATGGAGCGAGTAGTGCCCCGAGAAATCCACCTTGCTGTAACACCTGTTTCTTTTTCTTCAAACTCGTCTTCTTCGCCAGCGTTCAGAGACCCGTCTTGTGCCGTTGCAATTTCCCTTTCTGCAGAAGACTGAGGGAACATTCGCTCACAATATGAGCGACTTCATACTAGCACCGTACCAATCCCGCGTCCGCCCCGCGCACCAGGGCCCGGACCACCTCCGGTGGCGCGCTGTGTAACATGCGGAGCGCCGGCGCGTGCTTCCGTATCCGCGCATACATGATGAGAAAGTCAATGGTTTGAAGTCCACTCTTGTTCTTTTATTTGGGTGTGTACACCGTCTGGAACTCTCCGGGGAAAATATGGGTCCGCAATCGAAGTGCCGAAGGTGCCCCTTGTTTCAAGTCGATGAGCAGGTAGCCGTGGGCCTCTTGGGTAGCATCTTCAAAGGCTTCTCGAACAAAGGCCGTGTTTTAAGGGTACATCTGTCTCGCCAGGTGCATAAATTGTGACGCGTCTCCGGGGTTTTTGAACAACACCACATACTGGGTACAATAAAAGCGTACCTGAGATAGAACACATATCACGAATCGTTAGATTCTTGGTATGTGCTTCAGAATAGGTTAACCGGAAGACTTTATTGTGAAGTCATGTGACTCGGTCAGTATGTCGGCACCTCTTCCCACTTCCGTTATATGTGTTGTAATTCAAACTGATGTTCCTGTGCTCTTTGTTCTTACTGAAGAGATTTTGGACGATGTAGATGATACTCAGCCGACGATGATGACTTCCTTTTGTAAAAAGCCGGGTGACTCGACTATCCGTTTCGGCTATCAGATCATCCACGACCACCAACGTGTCTTCTGGGGTATACTCTGGGGGTAATCCTTCCACCAAGGCGAGTCCAGGCCTCCGTGCCAGTTCCTCGTACACAGGCTGCCAAGCTCCATAACACCAAAGGATGCGGGCCACGGGAGGAGAAATGAGGGCTGGCTCCCCGATGAGACGTCGGTCCTGCGATGAGACACGTGAAAGGATGCTGCCACTGTGGATCCATGCACACTAGTTATTTGGTGTTTTGGGCTAAGCGTTCAGAGACCCACCACCGGTGTCGCCGATCCCACCGTGGATCGTAGTCCGGGGTAGGGGTAGTTCAACACCACTACCCACACTATCACCACTACCACCACCACCACCACCCTCATCCTCCTCCTTCCCTCAGCTCGAAGATGAACTGTTGGCCAATTTCCCTAAGGCGTTCAAGAACAAGGCTCATTTATTGTTGGACCGGGTGAAACAGAATCCTAATATGGGTTGGACCGACCGGGGGCAGCTGCTTATTCGAAATCAAGTGGTCCCGGGGTCTCATATCATCGATCTGATCAACGATACGTTGCGTGCTCGCAAACACTCTAATCCACCGGGATGGGAAGCCTTTGCTAGGGCGTTGAAAGACACACGCGTCCCTCGAGAATTGGTGGGGAATCCTCAACGCTGGACCTGGATGCAATCACCCTCTCGTCTCCCCCATACTCTTGAGTGGCAACCGCAGACCCCTCACGGCGGGGACGTTCTTTTCACCCCTATTCGACGACGGCCACACCGCGCCGATTACGACGACAGTTACAAGCCCCCAAGACCTGGGACCCCTACTAGGGAACCCCATTGAAGCCGAAAGCGGAAGCAGAAAAGCTCAGTCGTCATGTTTTACCTCACGTAACAGTTCGCTCGATCTGTTTCCTGACAACACCTTGGCCAAGTACGTGACCCAGTTACCGCAACCGTTGCATTTACCTGGACGATGTGAATGCGGACTCGTGGATATTCAATACACTTAACTCATGGTACAACGTGCGAGACAAGGACGTGTGGTACGAGGTGACCTATGAAGGCAAAGTAACCCGGCTGATCCTACCCGAAGGCCAATACGATACCCCTAAAGAGTTCATGGAGGGCATGAGAACAATGATGTATTATAGCTCTCTACGGGTGGTCACGAATACTTGAAAACCCATCGAATCCTATCCCTTCAAGAATCACGTGGAGTTCGATTATAACACACACAACGACAAGGGCTGTCTCCTCAGCCCCAACGTGAGTGTTGAACTCAGTTCTAGCCTACAGCAAATGTTAGGTCTCAATCATCCCGTGTACTCGGGTTCAACCACCAACAGAGCCGAAATTGCGATGGATATGAAAGTGGGTATGTACGGACTCTACGTCTACTCGGACGTGGTCGATAACCACATTGTGGGTGATGTCAACACACCTCTGTTACGGGTGCTCCCCATTAGAAAGAAGTATGGAGATCAAGTCACCCAGAGTTTCAACGACCTACACTACCTACCCGTACGACACACTGATTTCAACACGATCACGGTGGATATAAGAGATGACACGGGACGCCCAGTGGCATTCGAACGAGGGAAAGTGGTGCTGATACTTCATTTCCGACAAGCACGTTCTCCCCATTTCGTATAATGTACCTGTCCTACCAGTGCCATACGGCCAGCTATGCCGACTATTACAAAAACAAACGGGAGGTGGAGGGCCGGTCTTTAGCGGTGCACGCATGCAACGAGATCACGGGCTGGGAAACATACTGGGAGTATCGTCAAAACGTTCTTACCTCTGGTGGCACGTGGGGTAAAAGAGAACAACGCTATGGCTGTAAACCAGTCACCAGATGGAGTTGTTGGGAAAATGCTATGTCCACTTACCTTTCATAAGAACACCTTGTTTATCAGCGACTGTTCATTTTTAGTCTTACAAGACGTCTAAACACAGACGAGGGGGGGAGGGCTAAAACTCTTCGCATCGCCGTTGTGCGTGTAGTGTTTATCGCGAGTTGTTGTGGCGCGTAATCAGCGTTCTGATAGATGGAAGATGGCGGCGATGTGGACAGTTTTACCCCCCTCGTCCGAGTTTAGATCTCCTGCCAAGCTAAAAATGGACAGTCGCTGAGAAACAAGGTGTTTTTGTGAAAGGTAAGTGAACATAGAATCGAATTATTTGATTGATTATGGCCAATTGGTTCGGCAAATATTGCCCGTACAGCATTTTCCCAACAACTCCATCTGGTGACTGGTTTAAACCATAGCGTTGTTCTCACGTAGTATGGAACAAGGCTATACCAGAGCTACATATAAGGCAAACTACTTCCATTTCGAAACCAGCCTGAGGGTTTGAATAAGTTCTCCAAATTATGGATGCAGAATTATTTTACGTATTACTGCCAACTACTGGACGTCGAATGTGACAGGGCGACTGTATTTGGATTGACCGCCTTTAGACAGTCTGAGAAATTAACGATGTTAACGCGGCATATATGAGATTAAATGTCAAATACATGTGAATTGAAAACGAATTGATGACCTTTGCACTGTTCTACAGTGCGCCACGATGCTAACAGATTATGAATATCGGTTTGGCCAAGAACGAACGAGTGAATGGGATGTTAGTAGTAATGTAACCGCATTTCGACGCCTGCGCATGCACGATAAAGTGGTGTGCGCAGGAGTGTTGTGCGCAGGTATGAGATTTTGTGGCGGTGTACCCAGGAGTGTCGTGCGCAGGTATGACGTCATTTTCGGTCTGCGTGAATCGAGCATGGGTATTCCTCCGCCGTCATGCGGTCTGGTGGTGATGAAGTCTGCCTCCGCGGAGAGAAAGTAGTCCCAAATTCTCCAGCATTCTCCGGCAATCTTCAGGGGCGAGAGGGGTCCCTATTGGACCGATTGGATCGAGTGAGGTATCAAAGTAAGCATTCATGAAGGGGCATCCAACGGAACGGGTGTGACGTGGAACTGACGTCATTCTGCGCATAGGCAGTAGACAAAGTGTATGGAAATAAACGTTTTGGGGTCTAGGTGGGCCACTATTGGTCCGATGGAGTCGTATGAGGTATCAATGTGAAGCATTCGTGAAGGAGCATCCACCTGGTCTAGTGTATCGTTCGTTGTCCACATTCTGCGCATGTGCAGACAGGGAATTGTGAAAAAAGGGTACGGAAATAGACGTTTTGGGGTCTAGATGGGCCACGAGTGGTTCGATGGAGTCGTATGAGGTATCAATGTGAAGCATCCGTGAGGGAGCATCCGACGAGATGGCTGTGACGGCGAACTGACGTCATTCTGCGCATGAGCAGTAGACAAGGGTATGGAAATAGACGTTTTGGGGTCTAGGTGGGCCCCTAGTGGTCCGATGGAGTCGTCTGAGGTATCAATGTGATGCATTCGTGAAGGAGCATCCGACGAGATGACTGTGACGGCGAACTGACGTCATTCTGCGCATGAGCAGTAGACAAGGGTATGGAAATAGACGTTTTGGGGTCTAGGTGGGCCCCTAGTGGTCCGATGGAGTCGTATGAGGTATCAATGTGAAGCATCCGTGAGGGAGCATCCGACGAGATGGCTGTGACGGCGAACTGACGTCATTCTGCGCTTGAGCAGTAGACAAGGGTATGGAAATAGACGTTTTGGGGTCTAGGTAGGCCCCTAGTGGTCCGATGGAGTCGTATGAGGTATCAATGTGAAGCATTCGCGAAGGAGCATCCGACGGGATGGGTGTGGCGTGGTGACGTCATTCTGCGCATGCGCAAGCAGGAATTGTGGGAAAAGGGTATGGAAATAGACATTTTGGGGTCTAGGTGAGCCCCTAGTGGTCCGATGGAGTTGTCTGAGGTCTTATTTTGAAGTTCTCGTGAAGCATCACCCGACTGGACTCATGGTTCGTCCGTGCTCAATAGTCTGCGCATGCGCAGTCTGGTCGTAGTATAGAAAGCAGGCATTTTAGGGATGTGTGGGGGTGTGTTTGACCAACTACTATGGGCCCATGGTTGTGGTTTGGTGGGGTGGGTTCTGCGCACAGACGTCACTTCCGGCTTCAACAAAACTACCTCCCAACCCAGAAGAGTTTCAATTTTCCCTTACACGTAGGGTCCGGATTTTCAACATCCAAGTTTTCCCCGGTCCGGCCGCAGCGCGCGCGCGCGGGTTATCCGACCTTACGCGCGCGCGCGGGTTGAAGGGAAGTTTCGAAAGTGTGCACGGGCACTATATCACATCGGGGTATATATTTCATCCAAGTATAGCGGAAAGCGATTGTCGTGAATAACAACAAGTTCAGCAATGTTTATACAGTTTATTATCCCCAATGTTACACCATACCCAGACTGGGGGAGCCGCCCTGGGTATGTTTAGTATGTTCACAGGAAAACAAATTGAAATATCAAACACCATGTTTTATTATTTAACGCACCGTCACATTTAATGTTTACTGAGCTCAAGTCAACGATCAGCATGTAAACATGGAGAGTATATACAGCATGTTATGGTATTCATCAGTGCAAGGGTGACGCATTCAGCCGATGGGGGTGGTCGATCAGCTTGGTAACGAAGAACGTAACATTGGTGACCCTCTCTACGACCCATTGTGTATTGGGGCGTTGATGATGTGCCCATCTCAAGGGATCCACCGTGTCCAGTTTCTCCAGCATCGTTCTAGCGACGCCCGGTTAATGACACATGGCTGTTGTGACGTAAGATGTGACCGAAAGCGACATTCAATTTGAAGACCGTAGCTTGGTCATTGAAGATGGCTTCCACGTAGCTGCGTAGAAGGGTGAGGTCGGTGAGTGGGAAATTGTAGATATCTGGAATAGAGCGATCACGGTGGAAAACGCGCCGTATCATGGGCCATTGGCAACGATAGATGTCACTCACTGGATGGGCGTCCTGTAATAGATCGCTAGGAACATCCACTGCATCTTCCAGAAAATGTTCGATGTCGTCAGTCGTATGACTAGCAACAATAATGCTGGGGACTGGCTGGATATTTAGGCTCTTCTGAACTGTGGGTACAGGCGGGCTCTCTGTGATCGCATTACCAGTGGCATTCGTCTCCACGGGCTCATCTTCACTGGACCTGACCCTCCTGGGTGCCGCTTTAGCGGGAAGTTGTCGCCCAAACCGTAGAGACAGGGCATGAATCAAACGCTGATGCCGTCTTAACTGACTGGGTCGTTTGAAGAGTTGACCACATTCATTACATTGTTCCGTCGCGCCCTCGTGGAATGAGCGTACGCGGCGCAGTAAAGGATCCTCCCGATTAAATTACCGTGCGCAGGTTATACAAGTATACCGTGCGCCGTTGTGGATGGAGGACTCGTGCCGTCGCAAATCTTCCGGGCGAGTAAACTGCTTCTGGCAAGTTGTGCAAGTGAACATGCTGTTTCGTGCCATATAGATCTTCTCCGCCATGATATCTACCCCCATGTGTTTAGTGATTATGTTTTCCACCATGGGCAGATCACATATATCGGCTACATGCTGCATCCCATCAACCATATGGATACGGTGCTGCAGAAGCTTAGCTCGGTAGGATGGCTCCATGACTGTTGGCTCCACTGGTAAGGCAAGTATCTTCTCTCGTCAGATAGGCTCAGGATGGTGAGGTTCAGGCAAGTAGCTCCTCTCGTCAGATAGGCTCAGGCTGGTCAGACAGGCTCATGCTGGTCAGGTCAAGCAGGCCAATGAATGCAGCAATGCCCTAAAGATTCCCACTTTTATACACCTACATAGAAGTACCCGGATGCAAGCGGGGAAGTCACCGAACAAAACACCCACATACAACTCACCACATGCAGTCGCCCCCTCAAGGCCCTCATACATACCCGGAAGCAGGCGCCGACGTGAAGTGCCCGGATGAAGACACGGACGTCAGCGAAATTCTGCGGAAAAACCCCACAGACAGGTCAGTACATGTATTCCTATCATGTTTCCTACTGGTTCCTCCAGCGTGGATGTGCTGTGATGGAGGGGCTAATAAAAGGATTGACCTGTAATCTTTGTTGTCGTTACTCTCTTTTTGGACTAATCAATCAGAATAGTACGTATCACGGTCTACACCCGTAGAGCTACGTCTCGGCGTGCATGTGTGACATGGTCTATAAAACACGTCCCTCTGGATCCCACACCCCCATTCCTACGGTTACAGAGCCATGACGGACATCCATCCCTATGCGACTCCCATTTTACACCACGCGACCGCGGTTAATTCACTCACGGGTTACAGAGCAGTGGTTCGGTCCATGTTTTCAGACGGCGACGACAACGAGGGCCGATGCCAGATCCTGAAACAGTTCACAGAAGCGGTCCTCGACAGAGTGCACTCGATGGAGAGGTGTGCCATCACTCACCACTACTGGACTATGACAGCCATCCTTGATGCTCGGGCTATGGACCACGAGCGCTCACGCCGGAACCAGCGACAGTTGGCTGGCCTAGTAATGGTCTGTGCCCTATTCGCCCTGGCGCTGTGGCACTGACAGTGGAACCTGACCATAAATACGAGGGTCAGTCAGGGTGTGCGTCATTCACCGTTCGTCATTGCGTCAACCATGTCACCGAGGGACCTGGCCATAAATACGAGAGACAGTCAGAGTGTGTGTCATTCACCGTTCGTCATTGGGTCAAGCATGTCACCAGTCCTACGAGCCATCCTTCTTCTTACACCCCGGGTGGGGTTACACGTCTATGAAGATAAAGTCACCCTCGTGGAAGATCTTGGAGATGTTTGCTGGTCGCGCGCTGAGACCGTATCGAATACGGTTACGCTACACCGTGACGGCTGGACCAAATTTAAACGGGTGTTGAGTGGTGAGCTCGACGGAAGCCTCATCCACATAGACCGCCATCTACGTACACCGTGGACCCTTCTTCCCACGCCTGGGCCGTTACCAAGACCCTACGCGAGGCTTCACCCTAGACCCCGATCTGTGGACAGCCTTCGAGAAAGTGGTGCCTATCGTGGACCAGTTGTTTACACCGGACGAGCGGTCATCAGACGAGTTGAAGTGGGCTCGTGCACTGAGAGAAGCGGCGGCAGAACCCAATGAACAAATGTCTAGCAATGAAGCGGAGGCAGACGACGATGCCATTGATTACCCGGCTAGACTCAGTCAGCCCAGTGACATGATCACCCAATCCTTTGATCTCACGGGGTTCTCCCAATAAATACGAGAGACAGTCAAATCTGGTACCATTCACGTACTGACCATGACGGAGCATATAATAGGGGCGTATCTCAGCTTGACCCCGAGGTTTTCCTGCACGTTCATGCGGATAAGGTCGATATCATGCAGGAGGTGGGAGACATCTGTGATGCGGACCCTACACAACCGTGCCCGGCTCACATTCGTTTGTCTCGGGAGGGCTGGACCAAGTTCAAACGGGTGTTGTCTGGTGAACTGGACGGCGACCTCATTCACTTGTCACGATGTGTACATCCGACGCGGCCCTTTCTTTGCTCAACTGGCTCGGCTAGATGTGGTTACAGTGCATTTTATCCTTCACCCTGATCTATGGTCTGCATTGGAAGATGCCATGGTAGATGTGGATCAAGTGCTTACAGGGAAGATCGGTCATCAGACGAGTTGGACTGTTCATTTACCATGGACACTGTGCTGGAAGAAGCCAACGAAGAAAATCAGAAAGAAACTCCGGCCCAAGATATACCCGTTATAAATAAACGATAGAGCCAGGGTCCATTATCATTTGTCACCATGAAGAGCTGGGAGAAGGTGTTGGATAACTTATACTACAGTCCCGACAGTCCGGCGGCCTATAGTGCATTGACGGGTCTCTATCGAGCGGCCAAAACCCAGGGGATACAACGTGCTCAAGTCCGAGATTGGTTAAGAAAACAAGACGTCTATACCCTACATCGACCTGCCCGTCGCCATTTTCTACGGAACCGGGTCATCGTGGGAGGACTAGATGCCCAATGGCAAGCGGATTTGGTCGATATGAGCGCCTTTGCCAAACACAACGATGGGAATCGGTATATCTTGACGTGCATCGATATCCCGTCGAAGTATGCGTGGGTGGTACCCATCCGGACGAAAACGGGGGCGAATCTCATAGCGACGTTCAAGGGCATCTTCAAGACCTGGCGCAAACCCATGTATTTGCAAACCGACGAAGGCACGGAATTCCTCAACAGACCGTTCCAACATTTTCTGAAAGCCCAGAAGGTATTTTTCTTCCATACGTACGAGACGAAGGCTTCGTGGTGGAAAGGTTCAGCAGGACATTCAAAGGCCGCATGTATAAATATTTCACCTATAAGAATACAAGGCGGTACATCGATGTTCTCCCGAAACTGGTGAATGGTTACAATCGAGCCTATCACCGGAATATAGAGAGAGCCCCCATTACCGTGACACAACGCAATGAAGCCCAAGTCCGGCGTGTCTTGTACCCGAGGCAATCGCAGCGAAGGAAGAAGGAGGTGTACAAGGTCGGGGACCCTGTACGGGGCAGTAAAGTCAAAGGTCAATTTGAGAAAAGTTACTTGCCCAACTGGAGCGATGAGCACTTCTTGATTAAACTGCGCCTGTCCCGATAGCAGCGAGTCTATGAACTGAAAGATCTTCAAGGGGAATCGTTGCTAGGGACGTTTTACGAGACGGAATTACAGCCTGTCGTAAAAACAAAGCAAGACTACTACACGTCGACGTGGCAAACTGTTTCATTTTCAATTCCTGGGTCGCTGCCAACCAGGTGAAACCACTATAAAGCCAGACACCACTACCGTCATCCTTCATTCCACGTTCGACCACGGTGCTATGGAGAAACAGCAGCTGCCTCTGAACACAGCGTCTCCCAAAACGCGCAAAGCGCAAGTGGGCTTTGTGGTGATATTGCTAACCCTGCTGAGTGTGTTGTACGGAGGTGTGTTTTACGACGTAAACTATGTTAGCACGCTACTTAACCAGCTGAGAACTCCAGCTGTGAGTGGCAGTGAAACCAGTCTACAGATAGCACCAGTCAACCCTGTATCGAGCCCAGTCATCACCACCACCACATCACGTGTACAAGCCACATCGAGCTCCACACCAAGTATACAGTCAACACCTACACCAAGTACACCCGCTACGTCTGAAAACCCACCGGATTTCATCCCTCACAGTGAACAGACAACGACGACCGACGTTGTTATCCACCACCACTCCAGTTCACTCGTACCAAATTTACAAGAGCGGGTTACCACGACAGCGGATACACCTCGAACCATGGACCCTCGGTGGCAGCATCCCTTCACTTGCGTCATCGCAGGACCGACGGGTTCCGGCAAAACGCACTTCGTCAGGGAGCTCCTTCAACATGCCAACAGCATGATCACCCCACCCATTGCCCGGGTCCTGTGGTGTTACGGAGAATGACAGGCAGCGTATGCAGCAATGCCCCACATCACGTTCGTGGAAGGCCTACCCAATCTGGCCGATTTGGAACCGGACACCTTGGTGGTTCTGGATGATCTCATGGCGGAGGCGGATGCGCGCGTCACCCAACTCTTTACCAAAGGCAGGCACCATCCACGGCTCAGCATCATCTACATTGTGCAGAATCTGTTCAGTAAAAACAAGGAACATCGGAACATCAGCTTAAATGCCCACTACCTGGTGGTCTTCGAAAACCCGAGAGATACCACTCAACTGCTGCACCTGGCGAGACAGATGTATCCCGGCCGCACATCGTTTGCGTTGGAAGCCTTTAAAGATGCGACAACCCCTCAGCACGGGTAAATGCTCTTCGACCTGAAGCAAGCCACCCCCGATCACCTTCGACTACGGACCGGCATTTTTCCCGGAGAGACCCACCACGTATACATGCAAAAATAATGTAAACACATCCACAGTGGCTCCCGCAGCTGGAGTGTGTGTGTGTTTGATGATGGGGATAGTAAAAAGAATTAATACCACAGCATGGTTGAGTTTGTCTCTGGTCTCTGAGGTAGATAAAAAGTGCAGAGTTGTGGGTTCTGGCATTAGTTGTACATGATGTCTGCGCGAGTACAAGAGCACGCTCCGACGCTCCGTGTATTGAAGACGGCCCCACCCGAGTTGGTCCGAACCATTGTACGCGGTGCGGACCCTGACCTTGTACGATGTCTGTGCGAGATTGGGTACAACCTGTTAAAAGGCAACGTACCACCGACTCCGGCTCAGAAGACCAAGTTGACCAAGCATAAGACAGGTCTCCGAACCCTAGTCCAGAAGCGAGTCTCTCAAACACAAAAGAAAAAGGTGTTACAGAAAGGCGGCTTTCTCGGTGCCATCTTAGCACCGTTGGCCGCTTCCGTGTTGGGTCCAGTATTGGGTGGACTCTTCGGCCGACAATGAACCACACGAAAACAATGGTCCTCGTCGAACCACGGTTCCTTCAAAACCTCCAATCGCCCTACCCTGTTCCACCTACGGTAAAAACCATAAACACCCTCGATGAAGAGATGCAACAAAACTTGCAAAGACCGGGGTTAAGCGACCGTGAGAAAGTAAAACGGTACAATGAGACGCTTCAACGGTACATGACGTTCATGGACCGATACAAAACCCTCTCTATCCCAGCGCCACCACCACCACCACCACGCGACACACCGCCGACCTCAGCACCGCTCCAACAGCCGCCATTACCAGGGGTACCACCCACAGCCCCACAGTGGGTGGAAGACGAAGTGCTGAAGAGTGTACCTGCATCGTTCAAGAAACAAGCTGGCCTGGTATTACAACGGATGAAACAGAATCCTAACATGACTTGGAATGATAAAGGTGAACTCCTGGTACAGAATCAGGTGGTCCCCGGGACCCACATGACGGATTTAGTGAATGACCTGATGCGTCAACGCAGGACGCACACGGATCCTCGAGGATGGGAGGTCTTCGCTCAAGGCTTGAAAGACATGCATGTATCACAGGAATTGGGATGCGGATACGGCCGATGTTGATTTAGCCCATACATACCTGTATGTGGAAGCCAAGAACGTCAATGGGGATGGCTCCAGAATCGTCGACCAAGCAACGGTGGGCCCGACGAATCTCTGGCTGCACTCTGTTTCAACAGGTGGATATATTTCTCAGCGACAAACTCACCAGTGACTCGACCAGCACGTACCCCTATCGAGGCTACATCGAGACGCTGTTGTCGCATGGACGAGAGGCTAAAAAATGCTTATTCTACCAGGACACAGCCGAGCACATGGGCGCAGAGAACGACAATGCGGGAAATAACAAACGGAAGGCTTTGACCGCGAACGGCGTCTCGGTGGATCTCATGGGTCGACTGCACGCAGACATGTTCATGCAAGACCGGTACCTCTGGAACAAGATCCCCATCAAAATCCGACTGATACGGGCGCCTCCGCCCTTCGCCTTTATGGCCACTAACGTAGAGTGGCATGCAGCTGACTATACGATTGTCATCCAAGACGCAGTCCTGTATGTCCGAAAAGGGAAACCGAATCCAGCCGTTCAATTGGGACACCTCAAAGCCTTGGAAACAAAACCAGCCCAGTGCCCTATCCGACGTGTGCAAACCAAAGTGTTCTCTGTGTCTGCTGGAAATATGAGCACCAACAAAGAAAACCTGTTCCTGGGGGAACTACCCAAGCGATCGACTCTGGCCTGTGTGGAAATACCGGGCCGGGGAAAACTTGGATGTTGAAAATCCGGACCCTACGTGTAAGGGAAAATTGAAACTTCTGGGTTCGGAGGTAGTTTTAGTGAAACCGGAAGTGACTTCCGTGCGCAGAACCCACCCCACCAAACCACAACCATGGACCCATAGTAGTTGGTCAAACACACCCCCACGCATCCCCAAAATGCCTGCTTTCTATACTACGACCAGACTGCGCATGCGCAGACTATTGAACACGGACGAACCATGAGTCCAGTCGGATGCTGCTTCACGAGAGCTTCAACATAAGACCTCAGACGACTCCATCGGACCACTAGGGGCTCACCTAGACCCCAAAATGTCTATTTCCATACCCTTTTCACACAATTCCTGCTTGCGCATGCGCAGAATGACGTCAGTTTCACGTCACACCCATCCCGGATGCTCTTTCACGAATGCTTCACATTGATACCTCATACGACTCCATCGGACCACTAGGGGCCCACCTAGATCCCAAAACGTCTATTCCATAATCTGTCTATTTCCATTTCTCAGCGCCATCAACTTGTCAACTAGGGGACACGTTCAGAATCGCCAAAACAACACTTCCTGTCTGCGTGGCAACCACGGGAATCTGCTTCGTCTACGAAGACTGCTATCCGCTGTCCTTATAATTAATGGGCAGGGATGAGCGAAATCACATGCAGATGCAGCAACTGGTACATAATCCATCGAACATCGTGTTTCCATGTTAAACATTTTAGAGACACACCAGTGAAGTCGAGTGACTCAACAGTTCAAAAATCGATTAGAAATGTCAGCTGCCGCTGCAGCCAGTTGGTCACTCAAGTTAACAGGAAACAACAGGCCGCCTATATTCTAGACCACCTGACTGACATGAGATGCTGAGATGGAAGAGGTATTAATTGAAGATGTACGCAGATCTCCTTCAACAGCTAAATGAGAGCACTATCAAGGGCCGTTCGCTGGGGCTGTTACGTCTGAAAACCTCAGACGCGAAGCTCGACATATAACCATTGGAGTAGCCGAACTCAGTTTGGTTAGGAGTCATATAAATATGGGAGATACGGCTCAACATTGAACCTGTACCAGTGAAGTATCGAAAACATAAGAAAGCATAACGAAAGGTCTGCTAGTAGGAGAAACCATCAGCGGACAAAGCGAAAGACGAAGGGAACAGCTGGCAGCCAAGTGAGAGCAAACGGAGAGGTTATTTCAAGGCTTAAGATATCCAATAGGACGTGCTGGAATCTGTGAGCCCCAGACGAGACCATTCTCTCCAGCGCTGTTGGGAGTGTGGATCACCTGATCATTTACGAAGCGACTACCACAAGCCAGAGATCCTATGGCACAGGAAGAGGTTTGATGAAGAACATGTCATAGCGAGCTGCATGGCAGATGGACAGGGTGATGAAGGCTCGATATTACAGAAGGCAGTTGGCAATTACAAGTGTCTGCTCCGTCATTCATAATTCAGCCGTCGTCCATTGAAGAATATCCACGTCCATAATCCAAAGACCTATTTAATATTCCATATAAGAGTATTAGCACCAAATTCAAAAAGACAATCATAGTATATATAAACATAGGCTAGTTTCCTGCAAGAGAGAAGCTTTCAACAGTTTTCAATGATACCGGCAAGACAGCATGATGTTCCAAAAATATCAAATCCGTATCGTTGATCAGTATTCTTAATCCATAATAATCGTTGTAAAGCCATCTAAAGAATGATGAATACACTTCCTCTGTATTCAGTTAGCAACTGCCTAGAAGTTCAAGGTGGGATGACAGGTAGAGAGTTGTCTGCGTTTATTCATATTTCTGGCGGGTATGGACTTTCGATTCTCTGCCTTGATTGTAAGGAGCTAGATCCGACTGCTCGAAAAAAATATTTCGAACTATGTATCCGAAATAATTAAAGAATAGATAGGCCCACCATTCCTGCGAGACCGCTAACATAATTCTCAGAATAGCTGAATAATGTCTAGTCTGAATGAGAAGCCGGGGCAGACCCTACGAAGGATTCTTGGAGCATGTGAATTAGGACTACTTCTATAGCGGGTCAGCTGTGGAACATGCTCCGGTGATTGTTTCTAAGTCTGATGATTATTTTGGCTGTTGGGATGAGGTCATCTTTCAGATCCATCTAGATAACATTCGAGTTTTGGTGCCACATCAGCATGTGCCACAGCAGCAGTAAGGGAGGTCCTAGAGTATCTCAAACAAGCTCAGCGGAAAAACCTTATTAGAGAGTATACTAGCCCTTTTACATAACCTACTGTCTTGGCCAGGAAACAATATAGGGAAATTAACATTCGCACTGATGAGGCCCATCCTTTACCGAGAGCAGAGGAACGAAGCAAACTATGTTTCTCCAGTTTCTACCTCTCCCATGGTTTCTACCGAGTGTCCATGAAAAGGGCAAGAGGGAAACGTTCAGGCTAGAAACGGGCGGTCTTTATGAATTCCTAAGGATACCATTTGGGTGTTGCAACGCTCCAGGCTTTCGTGATACCCGGGACTGTATTAATCACTATGACGACATACAGGCATTTGGTCTAACATCCGAGGAGCCCATGAGTAGGTTGGACCTGGTGCTGAACCAGTTCTACATTATGCTTAATGTCAAGCCAAGGATCGGAATCTGTCACAGAAACAGAGACAAAATTGTTGTAACCAAGCCGAGGAGTCATGAACATTCAATTGAGAACTATATGTATAGAAGCATGAAGCTAGATTTACTTACCTTGAGATGGGCGATCACTGAGTAATGCCGGAACCGATTGAATGATGAAGAGTTAGATGTATTCACAGATCGGAGTCGCTTGAAAATTAGACGTCTTTATCTGTGAGAGTTCAGAATTACAAGCGTCTAGTCCGTCATCTATAATTCAGCCGTCGTCAACTAGAGAATATCCGCATCCATAATCCAAAGACCTATTCCATATTCCATATAGCAGTATTAGCACCAAATTCAAAAAGGCAATCATAGTATACATAAACATAGGCTTGTTTCCTGCAAAAGAGAAGCGGTCAACAGTTTTCAATGATGCCGGCAAGACATCATTATGTTCCAAATATATCAAATCCGTATCGCTGATCAGTATTCTTAATCCATAATTCGTTGTAAAGTCGTCATCTGAAGAATGATGTATCTCAGCCACGCTTTGATTGTGACTGTTCATATGAGTAGCATGAGGATCTTGAAGTACATGTGTTCCTACGGCCCCTAGCCCCGGGTTAAGCGGAATTAGACACAAGTTACGAAACGTAGCGCCATAGATCTTGCACGCTACATTCGTATTTTTTTTTTATCAGCATGCGATATGTATCGCCAAATTTCAGAAACTTTGAGTGGAGGCGTTTGGTGGAATAGCCCTGTTTTATAAGTTTCTGTAACAATGTTTTGTGACGTTGATTAAAATCGTCACATTTAACACAGGATCTAGCAAATGCTACTAAGCGAGATATGTATACGCCATATGCAGGTCCCACTGGAATATTACTGTCCAGTAAGGGATAGTTTACGATGTCGAAAGTGTAATCATCTCTTTTGTCATAAAGTCGCCGAGAGAGAATGCCCGCTTCATTTTTATAGAGATATAGATCTTAATATGATGTGCCTGTAGGGCTGTCTGTAGTTTCCTTCAAATCCAGTGAAGGTGGATATATATCCTTCACTGCGTCATTTATATAGCGTTTATCCACAGCGAGAAGATCGTCTATATAGTGTTTGGCGAATGAGAAGGAACGGGGTTTGAATGGATCGGTTTTTGAAAGCGCCTGCATATAGTCATATTCATAAGAGAACAGATACAGGTCAGCCAACAGGGTTGCACAATTAGTACCCATTGGAATACCTATATGCTGCTGATATATTGTGTTGCCAAATTTCACATAAATATTTTTAATGAGAAATTCAAGCAACTCTATAAACAAAGAAACATCCCATGACTGATATATCTTGTATGTAGTAGAGCTAAAGAATGCTTTATGGCTTCCGACATTAATATATCTACGATCAGTTTTCTTGAACACAGATACTATTAATGAACTTAGGCGGTCAATAAGGTCCTGATGAGGGGTTGTAGTATAGAGAGTCGAGAAATCCCATGTGGATACATGTCTGTACGGTATGTGACCTTTAGCATCAAGTTCTTCCGTAAGACATTTGGAGTTTTTCAATATCCACATACATTCAACGCCAGAGTTCTTAGAAATAGTGGCGCAATACCTTTCCCGAAATGCTTTGACCTGCTGAAGGGCCCTCGTCAATAGGGTTGAAAGAAGCTTGGTGGTGCAGCTTCTAGAACCATCTATGAATCTAGCTTTGTATGGTGATTTATGCATTTTGGGAGTCCAGTATAGTTTTGGTATGTCGTTATGATTGGTTGGAAGACAAATACCTCTTTCCCCGAGAAACTGTTTGTGATTGTAAAATAAATCTTCCACAGTAAATGCAGTTTGGGAGTAAGTATACGTATTTGATGAAGATAAGTAGTATACAAAGAGTAAATAGACGTCATGGCGCCTCACTGCGCATGCGCAGAAAAAAAAATGTGGCGGTATTGTGGCGGTGTGCGCAGGAGTGTTGTGCGCAGGTATGACGTAACTTCCGGTCTGGGTGAATGGGGCGTGACCTTGGGGGCATGTATTTCTCCGCGGTGATGCGGTCTGGCGGTAATGCGGTCTGCCTCCGCGGACCGAAAGTAGTCCCAAAACCGTGGGTTTTCGTGGAAGTGTTCGGCAATCTGTAGGCACCGCTAGTGGACCGATGGGGTCGAGTGAGGTATCAAAGTGAAGCATAGGTGAAGGGGCATCTAATGGGCTGGGTGTGGGGTTGACATATCGGCCTTCTGCGCATGCGCGGCGGCCGAAGGGTATGAAAATAGCCTTTTTGGAGCTGGGGAGCCCCTAGTGGACCGATGGGGTCGAGTGAGGTATCAAAGTGAAGCATTCATGAAGGGGCATCTAATGGACTGGGTGTGGGGTTGACATATCGGCCTTCTGTGCATGCGCGGTGGCCGAAGGGTATGAAAATAGCCTTTTTGGAGCTAGGGGAGCCCCTAGTGGACCGATGGGCTCGAGTGAGGTATCAATGTGCAGCATTCATGAAGGGGCATCTAATGGGTTGGGTGTGGGGTTGACATATCGGCCTTCTGCGCATGCGCGGTGGCCGAAGGGTATGAAAATAGCCTTTTTGGAGCTAGGGGAGCCCCTAGTGGACCGATGGGGTCGAGTGAGGTATCAATGTGAAGCATTCATGAAGGGGCATCTAATGGACTGGGTGTGGGGTTGAAATAGCGGCCTTCTGCGCATGCGCGGTGGCCGAAGGGTATGAAAATAGCCTTTTTGGAGCTAGGGGAGCCCCTAGTGGACCGATGGGGTCGAGTGAGGTATCAATGTGAAGCATTCATGAAGGGGCATCTAATGGGCTGGGTGTGGGGTTGACATATCGGCCTTCTGCGCATGCGCGGTGGCCGAAGGGTATGAAAATAGCCTTTTGGAGCTAGGGGAGCCCCTAGTGGACCGATAGAAGTCGAAGTGAGGTATCAATATGTGAAGAGAAGCATTCATGAAGGGGCATCTAATGGGTTGGGTGTGGGGTTGAAATATCGGCCTTCTGCGCATGCGCATTGGCCGAAGGAAGTAGCATGAAAATAGCCTTTTTGGAGCTAGGGGAGCCCCTAGTGGACCGATGGGGTCGAGTGAGGTATCAATGTGAAGCATTCATGAAGGGGCATCTAATGGGCTGGGTGTGGGGTTGAAATAGCGGCCTTCTGCGCATGCGCGGTGGCCCAAGGGTATGCAAATAGCCGTGTTGGAGCTAGGGGAGCCCCTAATGGTCCAATGGGGTCGAGTGAGGTATCAAAGTGAAGCCTAGGTGAAGAGGCATTCAGGCAATGGGGTGGGTGCATGTAAAAGTTTTCCTGAAAAAAAAAACGGAAAACGGACTTTATCGAAAAACCTGGGAAAATGCCTATATGGGGTATGGGTGGTATATAGGTCGCCGGGCTTAACGGGGCTCGCCTGTCAATAGAGTTATCTCCCCCTAGTTCCAGGGTGGGTGTATGTAAACATTTTCCTGAAAAAATACGGAATACGGACTTTATCCTAAATTACGGGAAAATGCCTATATGGGGTATGGGAGGTATAGGACCATCCTGGGAAACGTACTTCTATACATTTGCGGTAGGGTTGTGGGGTCTCGTTTTACTCGTCTCGTCATTTAGAACATGATAGGAAGTGTCCCCGTGCGAATCGGTGAAATTTTTGAAAAAAGTCACCGAACCCATATAGTCCCATACTGAGGGTATAGGATCAATGTTTGTCCCCCTGGGAAACGTACTTCTATACATTTGCGGTAGGGTTGTGGGGTCTCGTTTTACTCGTCTCGACATTTAGAACATGATAGGAAGTGTCGCCGTGCGAATCGGTGAAATTTTTGAAAAAAGTCACCGAGCCCCATATAGTCCCATACTGAGGGTATAGGATCAATGTTTATCCCCCTGGGAAACGTACTTCTATACATTTGCGGTAGGGTTGTGGGGTCTCGTTTTACTCGTCTCGTCATTTAGAACACGATAGGAAGTGTTGCGGAGCGAATCGGTGAAATTTTTGAAAAAAGTCACCAAGGCCTGGATAGGCCCATAGGCCTATACTGCATGGCTATGGGTGTATAGGGCCATACGGGGTGGACATGTTGGAGTCTAGGTGAGTCCCTGGTGGTCCAATGGGGTCGGGTGAGGTCTTATTTTGAAGCTCTCGTGCAGCAGCATCCGACTGGGCTAATGGTTCGTCCGTGTTCAATAGTCTGCGCATGCGCAGTCTGGCCGTAGTATAGAAAACAGGCATTTTGGGTGCTATGTAGGGGTGTGTTTGGGTTAGAGATGAGCTAATCACGGTTCGAATGGGTTGTGTGAGGTGTCAAAAGTGAAGCTTGTGTGGGGTAGAGTCAGAATGGTGTGTTTTTGAATGCATGTCGCGTTAATCTGCGCATGCGCAGTTGGTTGTAGTAAGTAAAGTGGCCATTTTGGGGCAGTACATGAAGGTGTTTGGGGTAGAGATGGACCGCTATGGGTCCGAATGGGTCGTGGAGGGTGTCAAAGTGAAGCTTGTGTGGGGTAGAGTCAGAATGGCGTGTTT
>JAVTVY010005912.1:0-40439 GCA_036873755.1 Hanleya hanleyi
GGATGAGATTCTTAAAAGCGGAGTTTTGCATTTCAGTTATCCAAAATTGATATTTAGGTACCTATCCAGAACAAAAATTGCCAAACGTTTGCGGATGTACATAAAACTGATTAAAGGTGTAAAAACGCACAGAGAGAGAAAAAACAATTCTCGGATTGCGGGATATTATACGGCTAAATACCGACAGTTATATACCAGTAGGCCTTCAGAGCTTCAGCAAATCAAAAGCACCTGTGTCTTTTTTCGTCAGCTCGCCAATTTCATGGACACATCTGAACAGAAATTGAAAACTTAAATCCTTTCACTAGAAATTAACATCGAGCTCACTAAAGCGACATCTAAAAGCAAATAATTCCGGAAAATGGAAATACCCGCCCAGGGAAATCTCTGTCTATACTTGATTTGATTGGATTCGAGCAGATACCCACGTGAGGAGCGAAAATTACAAGTCACACTTACCTCAGTGTGTATAGTTCAGACTAGAATATAGGGATGTCAGTTTTTCAGTGTCGAACTAAAGCTTTTTTAAGCAAACCTGTTAAGCAGAACGGAAAATGATTGGTGTAGAAAATTAGCTAAATAGCAAAATGTGCAGCTCAAAGTACTCATTTCTCAATAGCAAGTTTTCAGGCCCATTATGGCAGGCGATCTGTTGCAATATTCAATTTTTCTCGTTTTAATCCTATTAATCATTATATACATGAGCAATTCGTTCAATTTTTACGAATATTTTTCCGAATATAAAATATATATGTTCAATAATGTTTTATATTTTCAATTCAACCGATATATGATATGTATAGCATTGAAACTAAGTATTCACTCATTGAATATAATTATTCATTGATTTAATACTTACATTCAATGATTGAATACTTATATGCAATGATTGAATACTTATATTCAATGATTGAATATAATTATTCAATCATCGAATATAAGTATTCAATGATTGAAAATAAGTATTCACTCACTGAATATTACTATTCAATCATTGAATATACTATTCAATCATTGAATATAGTATTCAATCATTGCAAACAATAATAGTCACATGTTCAAAGGGAATCATGAGATAGCTTTTACTTGACCAATGACATTTAGACTTACAAACCGGCCTATAAACGAAGTAAAATGGCGGATTTGAGTAGTCAATCCACCTGGCTAACGTTTTTCAGGTGGGCAGAATCCTTGCTTGAAAGCTGTGAAAGCAGCTGTCATTATAGCAATTGTGACATGGCTGAAGAAATTACGCAGAGGATAAAAGGGGTACTGGGAACGTTGTGTTTCAGGAGCTCGCCATTCTTGAGACGACCTGAAATGGAAGACGCCCGTCCATTGGCTTTGTTAACTGCCAATGAGAATTGAATATAAAATCCGAACATTGAATACTCCATTCAAAGAATTGAATACTCCATTCAAAGAATTGAATATTATATTCAAAGAATTGAATATTATATTCAAAGAATTGAATATTATATTCATATAATTGAATATATATTGTGTTAAACTATTTAAATTTTTTTGAATCATTCATGTTTAGGTAGAATGTCTAGTTGGAATCATTGAATATCGCTAGATGCATGAAATTTTGCAATCAGAGACAGAATTATTATCTTCAAAGAAAGGAGAATTATTTTATTTTTTTTTGTCATAGAATATTACAACATTCCGCCAGCCATACCCATCATCAGTGTATATACGCCTAACATGAGGATCGCCCGCCGTCGGAATCTTCGCCGGGCTGCCGACAGACGGCTTCATCTGAAAAATATAACTACACGTAAATTGCTAAGATCACCAACAGAATAAACTAGGAGCTTTAATGAAATAGAAACTTTAGTAGGAAGGATTTCAAAGGATATAGGAAGCTAAGGACGGCCGTAGATCATACCAAGGTACAGAACGTTTGCTGCAGCTTATACACTAATTTGCTGTAGTTTTACTGCAGCAACGTTGCCAGTAATTTACGATAAAATGTACTGTGAATAGTGCGAAATTACTGTAAAACAACATTAAAACAGTGTATTTCGACACTATTTTCTGTATACTTTAAAGTAAATTGCTGACAACTTTGCTGCAGTAAACTACAGTACTGTAAATTATAGTGAAATTTCCTGCAAGTGTTTATTGTGCAGGCTATATTGACGGCGCCATTTTAACTTTCCAAACGAAGCGTGTTCCCGTCCCGTTATGGTTGTCAGCGTTTCTCATGTTCCATTAATATTCAAAAACATTTCCTTAATTGTGTTTTCTAACAGAATAATTACAGTATCGACACATTGCTGCTCGAATAATATCAGTTATTTCCTACGAAGTAAGCTACAGATTGCAAATTGTCTGGTAATGAGTCAGTCAGTCAGTCAGTCCATCCGAATACTTTCGTCGGCAAAACAAGGAGAACCGTTGACATTAGAACGATGATTTTTGGCATGAAGGCGCATTAGGGGGTTCAAGTTCTGAGCTTATCTACTTTTGATGAAAATTTCTGGTGATTTTTTATGAAAATCACTGGTGATTCTGACTTGGGCAGTGCCCATCTTAATATAGGCAGGATTTCAACTGGGGGTGGGGATTTCCAAGAGTTCAGTTCGCGTCGGAGTCCTAATGCCTGCCCTACTTCGTTGGTCCTGTGACGTTAGTCACACTGCTCATGTGTTACATGGGGCAGCGATTTCTTCAGCCGTTATATCGGCAGTTGTTCGAAATATTAAATGCAGCATTTGGTGGAAGTCATATGCCCTCGAATTATTATTGATATAGCAGCAAAAAATGTTGAGTTTCAAATTTAGTTTGGTAGGCCAATTAGGGAATGGTAGGCGATGGTAGTAAAATTGCCGAAAATGTTAAATGTAAAAGAATTGGGACTTTTAAATCTCTGAAGGCGCTTGGAGAGTTTCAATCTAGGATTGTTATATCAGACATTTGAGATGTGACAATGATCTAGTTTCTGCAATTAGTGAAACATGTGGATATATTTCGTAAAGTCCATATCACTATCTATCAGATCAAATAGCTCGCTATCTATAATATCAAATAGCTCGATGCCAGATTTCCCAAGGGGTGATACATATATTCATGATAAATGTCATCGTAATGCAGTTGCACAAAAACGCCTCCGCATCTCTCCTTTTGTGTAGCTCTACATATCTGATTACCGAGTCATCAAGTGGCCGGTCCAGGCCCATTAAAGTTTCAACTATCGATTCGATAGTCGATAGTCATAATACGGACGTGAGATGCGACATTCAGTAGCCAGTCCCGATCCATTACAACAAACCGAGATGATAGTCATAATACTTGAATGAGATCGGACATCCCCGGCTCATTATGGCATTACTGTCGATACCGTGGTCATAATACAAGCGTGAATTTCGAAATTCAGTACCCCCGGCTCAGTACCCAGCCTCGACCCATTACAACGGGTCAACAGTCACAACAAGAGTGAGATCCGACATTGGGTATCTCCAGCATTCAGTCCCCAGCCACGACCCACTACAACGGGTCAACAGTCACAACAAGAGTGAGATCTGACATTGAGTACCTCCAGCATTCAGTACCCAACCACAACCCAATACAAGGGATCAACAGTTACAACAAGAGTGAGATCCGACATTGGGTACCTCCAGCATTCAGTCCCCAGCCACGACCCATTACAACGGGTCAACAGTCACAACAAGAGTGAGATCCGACATTGAGTACCTCCAGCATTCAGTACCCAGCCACGACCCAATACAAGGGATCAACAGTCACAACAAGAGTGAGATCCGACATTGGGTACCTCCAGCATTCAGTCCCCAGCCACGACCCATTACAACGGATCAACAGTCACAACAAGAGTGAGATCCGACATTGGGTACCTCCAGCATTCAGTACTCAGCCACGACCCAATACAAGGGATCAACAGTCACAACAAGAGTGAGATCCGACATTGGGTACCTCCAGCATTCAGTCCCCAGCCACGACCCACTACAACGGGTCAACAGTCACAACAAGAGTGAGATCCGACATTGAGTACCTCCAGCATTCAGTACCCAGCCACGACCCAATACAAGGGATCAACTGTCACAACAAGAGTGAGATCCGACATTGAGTACGTCCAGCGTTCAGTCCCCAGCCTCGACCCATTACAACGGATCAACAGTCACAACAAGAGTGAGATCCGACATTGATTACCTCCAGCATTCGGTCTCCAGCCTCGACCCATTACAACGAATCAACAGTCACAACAAGAGTGAGATCCGACAGTTAGTACCCGAAGCATTCAGTACTCAGCGACGACCCAATACAAGGAATCAACAGTCACAACAAGAGTGAGATCCGACATTAAGTACCTCCAGCATTCAGTCCCCAGCCCCGGCCCATTACAACGGATCAAAAGTCACAACAAGAGTGAGATCCGACATTGAGTACCTCCAGCATTCAGTCCCCAGCCTCGACCCATTACAACGGGTCAACAGTCACAACAAGAGTGAGATCCGACATTGGGTATCTCCAGCATTCAGTCCCCAGCCACGACCCACTACAACGGGTCAACAGTCACAACAAGAGTGAGATCTGACATTTAGTACCTCCAGCATTCAGTACCCAACCACAACCCAATACAAGGGATCAACAGTTACAACAAGAGTGAGATCCGACATTGGGTACCTCCAGCATTCAGTCCCCAGCCACGACCCATTACAACGGGTCAACAGTCACAACAAGAGTGAGATCCGACATTGAGTACCTCCAGCATTCAGTACCCAGCCACGACCCAATACAAGGGATCAACAGTCACAACAAGAGTGAGATCCGACATTGGGTACCTCCAGCATTCAGTCCCCAGCCACGACTCATTACAACGGGTCAACAGTCACAACAAGAGTGAGATCCGACATTGGGTACCTCCAGCATTCAGTACTCAGCCACGACCCAATACAAGGGATCAACAGTCACAACAAGAGTGAGATCCGACATTGGGTACCTCCAGCATTCAGTCCCCAGCCACGACCCACTACAACGGGTCAACAGTCACAACAAGAGTGAGATCCGACATTGAATACCTCCAGCATTCAGTACCCAGCCACGACCCAATACAAGGGATCAACAGTCACAACAAGAGTGAGAT
This sequence comes from Hanleya hanleyi, assembly GCA_036873755.1. Lineage (NCBI taxonomy): Eukaryota > Metazoa > Mollusca > Polyplacophora > Lepidopleurida > Hanleyidae > Hanleya > Hanleya hanleyi. The sequence goes on from JAVTVY010005912.1 coordinate 5,111, forward strand.
CCGACATTGAGTACGTCCAGCGTTCAGTCCCCAGCCTCGACCCATTACAACGGATCAACAGTCACAACAAGAGTGAGTTCCGACATTGATTACCTCCAGCATTCGGTCTCCAGCCTCGACCCATTACAACGAATCAACAGTCACAACAAGAGTGAGATCCGACAGTTAGTACCCGAAGCATTCAGTACTCAGCGACGACCCAATACAAGGAATCAACAGTCACAACAAGAGTGAGATCCGACATTGAGTACCTCCAGCATTCAGTCCCCAGCCTCGGCCCATTACAACGGATCAAAAGTCACAACAAGAGTGAGATCCGACATTGAGTACCTCCAGCATTCAGTCCCCAGCCTCGACCCATTACAACGGATCAACAGTCACAACAAGAGTGAGATCCGACATTGAGTACCTCCAGCATTCAGTCCCCAGCCACGACCCATTACAACGGATCAACAGTCACACCAAGTGTGAGATCCGACATTGAGTACCTCCAGCATTCAGTCCCCAGCCACGACCCATTACAAGGGATCAACAGTCACAACACGAGTGAGATCCGACATTCAGTACCTCCAGCATTCAGTCCCCAGTCACGACCCATTACAACAAGTCAACAGTCACAACAAGAGTGAGATCCGACAGTTAGTACCTCCAGCATTCAGTACCAAGCCACGACCCAATACAAGGGACCAACAGTCACAACAAGAGTGAGATCCGACATTGAGTACCTCCAGCATTCAGTCCCCAGCCACGACCCATTACAACGGATCAACAGACACAACAAGAGTGAGATCTGACATTGAGTACCTCCAGCATTCAGTCCCCAGCCACGCCCCAATACAAGGGATCAACAGTCACAACAAGAGTGAGATCTGACATTTAGCACCTCCAGCATTCAGTACCCAGCCTCGACCCAATACAAGGGGTCAACAGTCACAACAAGAGTGAGATCCGACAGTTAGTACCCGAAGCTTTCAGTACCAAGCCACGACCCAATACAAGGGGTCAACAGTCACAACAAGAGTGAGATCCGGCATTTAGTACCTCCAGCATTCAGTACCAAGCCACAACCCATTACAAGGGGTCAACAGTCACAACAAGAGTGAGATCCGACATTGAGTACCTCCAGCATTCAATACCCAGCCACGACCCATTACAACGGATCAACAGTCACAACAAGAGTGAGATCTGACATTTATCACCTCCAGCATTCAGTATCCAGCCTCGACCCAATACAAGGGGTCAACAGTCACAACAAGAGTGAGATCCGACAGTTAGTACCCGAAGCTTTCAGTACCAAGCCACGACCCAATACAAGGGATCAACAGTCACAACAAGAGTGAGATCCGGAATTTAGTACCTCCAGCATTCAGTACCCAGCCACGACCCATTACAACGGATCAACAGACACAACAAGAGTGAGATCCGACATTGAGTACCTCCAGCATTCAGTACCCAGCCACAACCCATTACAATGGATCAACAGTCACAACACGAGTGAGATCCGGCATTTAGTACCTCCAGTATTCAGTACCAAGCCACAACCCATTACAATGGATCAACAGTCACAACACGAGTGAGATCCGGCATTTAGTACCTCCAGTATTCAGTACCAAGCCACAACCCATTACAATGGATCAACAGTCACAACACGAGTGAGATCCGATATTTAGTACCTCCAGCATTCAGTATCAAGCCACAGCCCATTACAATGGATCAACAGTCACAACACGAGTGAGATCCGACATATAGTACCTCCAGCATTCAGTACCAAGCCACGACCCATTACAACGGATCAACAGTCAGAACAAGAGTGAGATCTGATATTGAGTACCCTGTCCGGACGCCCCCCTCCCCCGCATGAAACCTTTAAAAAATATATTATTTTTTGGAGGGATTAGCGAACCCTGAGATTCCGCATGGAAATAATGTCTACAAATGATATGTAGATTAACTGAATGTGGATTATGTAATTAGTGTATCTATATGTGTATTAAACAGACCATCATCTGTTCATGTAGTTTGTGAGTGTACCATTTAAGTTGGAGTTTCAATATGTACCGTATCTAAAATCAAATATTACCGCCGCGAGCGCACCACGTGCAGTGGTGTTTTATAAGCCTGTTTGTTTGTGTTAAACCAGGAAGTCAAATGGAATCAGGCATATTCTTCAATATGCGAAACAAATGTGAAAATAGAACCATAAATCTACGTACATTGTGTTCGGATTTATTTCTGGGAAAACGCGTAAAATGCATCTCCGGGAACCTGGGATCCAGGCTGTGAGGATCGCTTATGTTAGCTTTGTGTAAATGAATCAGTATCATATTGGTTCTAATGTTCCATGAAGTGAAGGTCATCGTTTTTTGTTGTTGTTTTTTTGTGTGTTAAATATAACTAGAAAGTCAAATGGATTCACACATAAAGTATGATTTTTTCAATATCGATGCGTGCTTATAATTGCGAAACAAACGTGAAAACCGGCAAAACGCTTAGAGCGCATCTCCGGAGATCCCGGACTTCGGAGCTTCCGGGGCCTAGGCAGCCCCTGGACCCTCGCCTGTTGGCCTGTGAGGATTTCCTTGTTTAATCTTTGTGTGAATGAATCGTATCGGTAGGAGTATTGATTTCCCTTCCATGAACTAAAAGTCATCGTTTTTTCATGTTTAAATATAACTAGAAAGTCAAATGGATGGAGGCATGAGGTGCGATGTTTTCAATATCGATGCATGCTTATAATTGCGAAAAATCTTGAAAATAGAACCATAGAATTTCTGGGAAAACGCTCAGAACGCATCTCCGGCGATCTAGGACCCCGGAGATTACGGACCCTCGCCGGTTGGGCTGCGATATTCTGACCTCCTTTGCAAATGGATAGTGATTTTGAATTCAGTCTAGTCTCACTGACCAGTTTTATTAATTCAAATGAATTTTCAAGTCGTTTTGTTGGGAACCTTATACGTGTAGTGTATGTTGCTCACACTTTGAATGTAACTTTTCATTTGAAGACATTGAAGATCTTTTGTACGGGTCTAGGAACAGTTCCCCACTCGGACAATTCGAACATTTGCCCACTCGAACATTTCTCCACTTCGACTTTAAACCACAATATTTTCCGAAGAAAAAAAGACTAAGAATATTTATACTGTTCATTACTATATTTCAGATAATGTTATAACGACAGTACAGTCCACATGGTGAATGAAACATGTAGTACAGATATAGGACAATATTCATGTATGACATTTAATATTTCTTTTGCACATTATAACACGTGTATTTAAGATGTTTGTACAACAAACATGATGTGCCTTTAATAGTACATACAGCAAACATTGACTTTTTTGTAGAACCAATCAATGGTGATTGAACAGTGACAGACACTTTATTAGAAAAACAAAGAAGAGTCTGTCTGTTCAGTGACCCGTGACTTCAGCTGAGTAATCTGGGGTGTCTTTTCTTTCGCCCTATCTTTTAACCTGAGAGAGTATTTGAACCACAGATATCGCACTCATGTTTATACATATGTCATAGTCAAAGAAGATGCCATTTTCTCTAATACTTGGAAAACATTTACAGACAGGCTCTTTTTTTGTTTTTCCAACAAAGTGAGAGTGGGCCATTATTGCATTCTGTAAGTTTTCCGTGGTTTTTAATATGATATTATTGGGTATGTGTGTGGGGAGTTTTGTTTCTACTGTAAATGACATTTTTATATTCTAGGTTGAAGATGGAGTGGGGAAATGTCCGAGTGGCAAATCGTGCGAGTGGGGAACTGTGCGAGTTGTGGAATTGTGCGAGTGTGGAACTGTGCGAGTGGGGAATTGTCCGAGTGTGGAACTGTGCGAGTGGGAAATGTCCTAGTGTGGAACTGTGTGAGTGGGGAATTGTCCGAGTGTGGAACTGCCCAGTGGGGAATTATCCGAGTGTGGAACTGTGCGAGCGGGGAACTGTGAGAGTGGAGAACTGTCCAGTGGGGAATTGTTCGAGTGTGGAACTGTGCGAGTGGAAAACTGCCCGTACCCCCTAGATCACAATGTTCATAGATTGGATTGGGTGAAGTGAAAGCTTAAACAACGAAGCACAGCGCTAAAGATCTTGCATACTACAATCATACAGTGTTATCAATTTGTGATATTTATCACCTTTGAAAAGAGTGAATGCGCTTGATGATACAGCATTGTCTCCGCTGTACTAATGTCGTGTATGATGTTAATGGAAAGGAGAGCAATATTTCACCTGTGACCGGTTCCAGAGCGTCATTTTGGCAATTACGTAACCGGTCACCGGCTACCGTATTCTCTTTTTGATAGATGAGTCACCGGTCTGAAGATCGTCACATTATTCAAAGGGTCTAGCAAATGCTATAAGGCGATATGTATACATCATATATGCAGGATCTTTAGAGTCGGACTTCTGATCCTTCAAGAGACCTTTATCTAAATTTAATATCGTACCTGTAACCAATATATCATCTTTCAGAATTAGCTTTAACCGAGGAGAAAAGTGTCACAATAAACATGATAGTAGTATAGAAAGGCTATTTCGAATCTCCTTTTCCAGGGAGGTAACTCTTGGTGCCCTTTTTTCCAGGTTAAAGGTATAGGGGACGCCACATCGCCTTTCACCTCTGTGGCGCCTGTGGCGCCAGCTCAAGGTCACATGGAGGTCAAAAGTAGTTTCGGCAACCTTTAACCTTTGTATTCTTCCGTGGTCTGGTGGTGATGCCGTCACTTCCGCGGACAGAAAGTAGTCCCATGTCAACCAAGTGACTTCCAATGTTAATGTACATGGGGAGTGCCTAAAAAGAGTATGGGAATAGACGTTTTGTGACAGGGGTGGATCCCTAGTGGACCGAATGGGTCGAGTGAGGTGTCAAAGTGAAGCGCTCCTCTAGGGCCATTCAGTCATGGGTGGGTGCATGTAAAATTAGGATTTTTTTCCTGAAACTATAAAAAGCGAAACACGGACTAGGGGAAAACTCCTATCAACTCTAGCCAAAAGGGCTAATATCGGTCCCCGGGCTTATCGGGGCCTGTCTATCAAGTCAATGGGGTGGGTGCATGTAAAATTAGGATTTTTTCCCCGAAACTATAAAAAGCGGAACACGGACTTTACCCCTAAAATAGGGGAAAACCCCTATCAACCCTAGCCAAAAGGGCTAATATCGGTCCCCGGGCTTATCGGGGCCTGCCTATCAAGTCAATGGGGTGGGTGCATGTAAAATTAGGATTTTTTCCCGAAACTATAAAAAGCGGAACTCGGACTTTACCCCTAAAATAGGGGGAAAACCCTATTACCTCTAGCCAGACGGGCTAATATCGATCCCCGGGCTTATCGGAGCCTGCCTATCAAGTCAATAGGGTGGGTGCATGTAAAATTAGGATTTTTTTTCCGAAACTATATAAAGCGGAACTCGGACTTTACCCCTACAATAGGGGGCTGTATTATACAATATAAGGGGAAATGCCTGTATGGGGTATGGGGATGGTCATTTTTCTTTCGTGGGCTTTACTTTGGGTTGTGGGGTCTCGTTTTTCTCGTCTCACCAAGAAAAACACGATGGGAGGGGTCCCGGAGCGAAGCGGTGAAATGTTTGGAAAAAGTCACCGAGGTCTGTATATAGGCTGGCTATGGGGGGTGTAGGTCCAACCTGGAAAATTCACACACGTTCATTGTGATATGGGTTGTTTGGTCTTGTTTTTCACGTCTCGTCATTTAGAACACGATGGGAAGGGTCCCGGAGCGAAACGGTGAAATTTTTGGAAAAGTGCCATATAGCCCATATAGCTCCATACTGGCTATGGGAGGGAAAGGTCCATCCTGGGAAATTCACACACGTTCATTGTGATATGGGTTGTTTGGTCTTGTTTATCACGTCTCGTCATTTAGAACACGATGGGAAGGGTCCCGGAGCGAAACGGTGAAATTTTTGAAAAAGTACCATATAGCCCATATAGCTCCATACTGGCTATATGGGGGTATAGGTTCAACCTGGGAAATTCACACACGTTCATTGTCATATGGGTTGTCTGGACTTGTTTTTCACGTCTCGTCATTTAGAACACGATGGGAAGGGTTTCGACGCGAAACGGTGAAATTTTTGGAAAAAGTTCACCGAGGCCTGGGTAAGCCCATAGGCCTATACTGCATTGGCTATGGGGTATAGGCCCATACGGGGTGGACGTTTTGGGATCTAGGTGAGCCCCTAATGATCCTATGGTGTCGTATGAGGTCTTATTTTGAAGTTCTCGTGGAGGAGCATCCGACTGGACTAATAGTTCGTCCGTTTTCAATATTCTGCGCATGCGCAGTCTGGCCCGTAGTATAGAAAGTAGGCATTTTGGGGGTATGTGGGTGTGTGTTTGGGGTAGAGATGGACCGCTATGGGTCCGAATGGGTCGTGGAAGGTGTCAAAGTGAAGCTTGTGTGGGGTAGAGTCAGAATGGCGTGTTTTTAAAATGCAAGTCGCGTCAATCTGCGCATGCGCAGTTGGTTGTAGTAAGTCAAGTGGCCATTTTGGGGCAGTGCAAGAAGGTATTTGGTGTCGAGATGGACCATCCTTGGTCCGATTGTGTCGTGGGAGGTGTTATCTTGTAGCTCTCGGGGTGTACATCCATATTTGAGGGATGTTCACGTCATCTGTGACGTCATCGGTGACGTCATCAGTAGGAGTAGTAGCGAAAGTGGGCATTTTGGGGCAGTGAAGGAAGGTATTTGGTGTAGAGATGGACCATCCATATCTGTCACGCATTATACCATATCTTTGTTGTGCTATACCACATCTGTCCTGCATTATACCATATATGTCCTGTATTATACCATACCTGTTCTAAGTTATACAATATCTGTCTTGTATTATACCAAATCTGTCCTGTATTGTACCATATTTGTCCTCTATTATACCATATATGTCCTGTATTATACCAAATCTGCCCTGTATTATACAGTATCTGTCCTGTATTATACCAAATGTGTGCTGTATTATACCAAATCTGTGCCGTATTATGCAATATCTGTCCTGTGTTATACCATATCTGTGCTGTATTATACAATATCTGTCCTGTATTATACAATATCTGTCCAGTATTCTGCAATATATGTTCTGTATTATACCAAATCTGTCCTGTATTATACAGTATCAGTCCTGTATTGTACCATATATGTCCTGTATTATACCATATCTGCTCTGTATTATACAATATTTCTCCTCTATTATACCATATCTGTGCTGCATTATACCATATCTGTCCTGTATTGTACCATATATGTCCTGTATTATACCAAATCCGTGCTGTATTATACAATATTTGCCCTCTATAATACCTTATCTGTGCTGTATAATACCATATCTGTCCTGAATTATACCATATCTGTGCTGTATTATGCAATATCTGTCCTGTGTTATACAATATCTGTCCTGTATTATACCAAATTTGTCCTGTTTTGTACCATATTTGTCCTGTATTATACAATATATGTTCTGTATTATACCAAATCTGTGCTGTATTATACAGTATCTGTCCTGTATTATACCAAATCTGTGCTGTATTATACAATACATGTTCTGTATTATACCAAATCTGTCCTGTATTATACAGTATATGTCCTGTATTATACCAAATCTGTGCTGTATTATACCATATCTGTTCTGTATTGTACCATATATGTCCTGTATTATACAATATATGTTCTGTATTATACAATCGGATAGCCGTTGTCGTGAATAACAACAAGTTCAGCAATGTTCATACAGTTTATTATCTCCAATGTTACATCATACCCATGCTGGGGGAGCCGCCCTGGGCATGTTTAGTATGTTCACAGCAAAACAAATTGAAATATCAAACACCATGTTTTATTATTTAACGCACCGGCACATTAGGTACAAGTGTTTACTGAGCTCAAGTCAACGATCAGCATGTAGACATATAGAGTATGTACGGCATGTTATGGTATTCATCAGTGCACGGGTGACGCATTCAACCGAGGGGGTTGGTCAGCTTGGTAACGAAAAACGTAACATTGGTCACCCTCTCCACTGTCCACTTGGTGTTGGGGCGTTGTTGCTGGGCCCATTCCAAGGGATCCACGGTGTCCAGTTTCTCCAGCATCGCCTCTAGCGACGCCCGGTTAATGATGGTAAACGGTTGGTCAAATACCCGGATGTTACTGCTCGGGTAAAAATATCGGACTTGGTCTGTGTCCTTATGCTGCAGCACATAACCAAACGCCAGATTCAACTTGAAGGCCGTAGTTTGATCGTTGAAGATGGCTTCCACGTAGCTGCGTCGACGGGCGAGGTCGGTCAGTCGGAAATTGTAGATATCTTGAATAGGGCGATGACGGTAGAAACAGTGCCGGATCATGGGCCAAGGGCGCCGATAGATGTCACTCATTGGATGGTCTTCGTGTAACAGGTCGCTAGGAACATTTATGGGTTCGTCCACGAAGTGTACTTTGCCGTCCACGTCGTACAAAATCTGGCCCACGGTCTTGTCGTCGGAATTTGACTGTTGAATTAGGGCGACATCATGATCGGCCCTCGTGCGATGGGTGGGAGTTCCCCCTGTCTCGATATTGGTGCCTCCGGGCTCTTCTACCTGCAAACGTGGCTGCGGAACAGAGTGTCGTGTGCGTTGGTGTCGCAGCAACTGACTGGTCAGTTTGAAAAGCCGACCACATTCTTCGCATAGACGCTTGGGTACTTCATGGCGTGCACGTGTGTGGCGCTGTAAATGATCCGGGCGCTGAAACGACAGTGTACATATCGTACAGCTATGCCGGGCGGTGCCTTCGTGCTTGGTAGCCTCATGGCGGCGCAAGTCGTGCAGACGAGTGAATGATTTCGAGCACGTAGTACAAGTGAACATCTTGGTGGATGACAGAGTGTCTGATGAAACGGCCAGGCCGCTTCCCTTTTATAGCACGCTAGCTGGTATCATGTTCGGACACCTCCGTGTCTGTTCGGTGATCTCCGTGACATCTTCGGTGACCTCCGTGTCTCTTCGGGCACCTCCGTGACATCTTCGGGCACCTCCGTGTCTCTTCGGTCACCTCCGTGTCTTTTCGGGAAGTGACCGAAGGAACTCGGAAGTGAACCCCCCACATTGTGGGAAAACCCCCACAGACAGGTCAGTACATGTGCTAACATGTTCACACTCCGTCACCGAAAAGACACGGACTGAAGATGGCGGAACTGACCTTTGACCCCGGCGCGCGCTAACAATACCGGGATAAAATTGCGCGCCGGGGTCAAAGGTCAGTTCCGGTCACGTGAACGGAAGCGGAAGTGACCTCACAGAGGTCATATGCAAATGTCACTTCCGAGCTCTGAGCTCCACACGCTTTGAGCTCCAAGAGCTCCGATCCAAGAGCTCTGCCACACGGGAGCTCCCACCACCACCACCACCACCGGGCGAGGTCCGCCATCTTCAGTCCGTGTCTTTTCGGTGACGGAGTGTGAACATGTTAGCACATATACTGACCTGTCTGTGGGGGTTTTCCCACAATGTCGTTCACTTCCGAGTTCCTTCGGTCACTTCCCGAAAAGACACGGAGGTGACCGAAGAGACACGGAGGTGCCCGAAGATGTCACGGAGGTCACCGAAGATGTCACGGAGGTGCCCGAAGAGATACGGAGGTCACCGAAGATGTCACGGAGATCACCGAAGAGACACGGAGGTGCCCGAACATGATACCAGCTAGCATGACATCTTCGGTGACCTCCGTGTCTCTTCGGGCACCTCTGTGACATCTTCGGTGACCTCCTTGACATCTTCGGGCACCTCCGTGTCTCTTCAGCCAACTCCGTGTCTTTTCGGGAAGTGACCGAAGGAACTCGGAAGTGAACCCCCCACATTGTGGGAAAACCCCCACAGACAGGTCAGTACATGTGCTAACATGTTCACACTCCGTCACCGAAAAGACACGGACTGAAGATGGCGGAACTGACCTTTGACCCCGGCGCGCGCTAACAATACCGGATAAAATTGCGCGCCGGGGTCAAAGGTCAGTTCCGGTCACGTGAACGGAAGCGGAAGTGACCTCACAGAGGTCATATGCAAATGTCACTTCCGAGCTCTGAGCTCCACACGCTTTGAGTTCCAAGAGCTCCGATCCAAGAGCTCTGCCACACGGGAGCTCCCACCACCACCACCACCACCGGGCGAGGTCCGCCATCTTCAGTCCGTGTCTTTTCAGTTAGCACATATACTGACCTGTCTGTGGGGGTTTTCCCACAATGTCGTTCACTTCCGGGTTCCTTCGGTCACTTCCCGAAAAGAGACGGAGGTGACCGAAGAGACACGGAGGTGCCCGAAGATGTCACGGAGGTCACCGAAGATGTCACGGAGGTGCCCGAAGAGACACGGAGGTCACCGAAGATGTCACGGAGATCACCGAAGAGACACGGAGGCGCCCGAACATGATACCAGCTAGCGTGCTATAAAAGGGAAGCGGCCTGGCCGTTTCATCAGACACTCTGTCAACCACCAATATGTTCACTTTTACTACGTGCTCGAATTCATTCACTCGTCTGCACGACTTGCGCCGCCATGTGGCTACCAATCACGAAGGAACCGCCCGGTATAGCTGTACGATATGTATACTGTCGTTTCAGCGCCCGGATCATTTACAGCGCCACAGACGTGCACGCCATGAAGTACCCAAGCGTCTATGCGAAGAATGTGGTCGGCTTTTCAAACTGACCAGTCAGTTGCTGCGACACCAACGCACACGACACCCTGTTCCGCAGCCACGTTTGCAGGTAGAAGAGCCCGAAGGCACCACTATCGAGACAGGGGGAACTCCCACCCATCGCACGAGGGCCGATCATGATGTCGCCCTAATTCAACAGTCAAATTCCGACGACAAGACCTTGGGTCAGATTTTGTACGACGTGGACGGCAAATTACACTTCGTGGACGAACCCATAAATGTTCCTAGCGATCTGTTACACGAAGACCATCCAATGAGTGACATCTATCGGCGCCATTGGCCCATGATCCGGCACTGTTTCTACCGTCATCGCCCTATTCAAGATATCTACAATTTCCGACTGACCGACCTCGCCCGTCTGCGCAGCTACGTGGAAGCCATCTTCAACGATCAAACTACGGCCTTCAAGTTGAATCTGGCGTTTGGTTATGTGCTACAGCATAAGGACACAGACCAAGCCCGATATTTTTACCCGAGCAGTAACATCCGGGTATTTGATCAACCGTTTACCATCATTAACCGGGCGTCGCTAGAGGCGATGCTGGAGAAACTGGACACCGTGGATCCCTTGGAATGGGCCCAACAATAACGCCCCAACACACAATGGGTCGTAGAGAGGGTGACCAATGTTACGTTTTTCGTTACCAAGCTGACCGACCACCCCCATCGGCTGAATGCGTCACTCATGCACTGATGAATACCATAACATGCCGTACATACTCTATATGTCTACATGCTGATCGTTGACTTGAGCTCAGTAAACACTTGTACCTAATGTGACGGTGCGTTAAATAATAAAACATGGTGTTTGATATTTCAATTTGTTTTGCTGTGAACATACCAAACATGCCCAGGGCGGCTCCCCCAGCCTGGGTATGATGTAACATTGGGGATAATAAACTGTATGAACATTGCTGAACTTGTTGTTATTCACGACAACGGCTATCCGATTGTATAATACAGAACATATATTGTATAATACAGGACATATATGGTACAATACAGAACAGATATGGTATAATACAGCACAGATTTGGTATAATACAGGACATATACTGTATAATACAGGACAGATTTGGTATAATACAGAACATATATTGTATAATACAGCACAGATTTGGTATAATACAGGACAGATACTGTATAATACAGCACAGATTTGGTATAATACAGAACATATATTGTATAATACAGGACAAATATGGTACAAAACAGGACAGATTTGGTATAATACAGGACAGATATTGTATAACACAGGACAGATATTGCATAATACAGCACAGATATGGTATAATTCAGGACAGATATGGTATAATACAGCACAGATATGGTATAATAGAGGGCAAATATTGTATAATACAGCACAGATTTGGTATAATACAGGACATATATGGTACAATACAGGACAGATATGGTATAATGCAGCACAGATATGGTATAATAGAGGAGAAATATTGTATAATACAGAGCAGATATGGTATAATACAGGACATATATGGTGCAATACAGGACAGATACTGTATAATAGAGGACAGATTTGGTATAATACAGAACATATATTGCAGAATACTGTACAGATATTGTATAATACAGGACAGATATTGTATAATACAGCACAGATATGGTATAACACAGGACAGATATTGTATAATACAGCACAGATTTGGTATAATACAGCACACATTTGGTATAATACAGGACAGATACTGTATAATACAGGGCAGATTTGGTATAATACAGGACATATACGGTATAATAGAGGACAAATATGGTACAATACAGGACAGATTTGGTATAATACAGGACAGATATTGTATAACATAGAACAGGTATGGTATAATACAGGACATATATGGTATAATGCAGGACAGATGTGGTATAACACAACAAAGATATGGTATAATGCGTGACAGATATGGATGGTCCATCTCTACACCAAATACCTTCCTTCACTGCCCCAAAATGCCCACTTTCGCTACTACTCCTACTGATGACGTCACCGATGACGTCACAGATGACGTGAACATCCCTCAAATATGGATGTACACCCCGAGAGCTACAAGATAACACCTCCCACGACACAATCGGACCAAGGATGGTCCATCTCGACACCAAATACCTTCTTGCACTGCCCCAAAATGGCCACTTGACTTACTACAACCAACTGCGCATGCGCAGATTGACGCGACTTGCATTTTAAAAACACGCCATTCTGACTCTACCCCACCTTCCACGACCCATTCGGACCCATAGCGGTCCATCTCTACCCCAAACACACACCCACATACCCCCAAAATGCCTACTTTCTATACTACGGGCCAGACTGCGCATGCGCAGAATATTGAAAACGGACGAACTATTAGTCCAGTCGGATGCTCCTCCACGAGAACTTCAACATAAGACCTCATACGACACCATAGGATCATTAGGGGCTCACCTAGACCCCAAAACGTCCACCCCGTATGGGCCTATACCCCATAGCCAATGCAGTATAGGCCTATGGGCTTACCCAGGCCTCGGTGAACTTTTTCCACCGTTTCGCTTCGAAACCCTTCCCATCGTGTTCTAAATGACGAGACGTGAAAAACAAATCCAGACAACCCATGTGACAATGAACGTGTGTGAATTTCCCAGGTTGAACCTATACCCCCATATAGCCAGTATGGAGCTATATGGGCTATATGGTACTTTTCAAAAAATTTCACCGTTTCGCTCCGGGACCCTTCCCATCGTGTTCTAAATGACGAGACGTGAAAAACAAGACCAAACAACCCATATCACAATGAACGTGTGTGAATTTCCCAGGATGGACCTTTCCCTCCCATAGCCAGTATGGAGCTATATGGGCTATATGGCACTTTTCCAAAAATTTCACCGTTTCGCTCCGGGACCCTTCCCATCGTGTTCTAAATGACGAGACGTGAAAAACAAGACCAACCAACCCATATCACAATGAACGTCTGTGAATTTTCCAGGTTGGACCTATACACCCCATAGCCAGCCTATATACAGACCTCGGTGACTCCGGGACCCCTCCCATCGTGTTTTTCTTGGTGAGACGAGAAAAACGAGACCCCACAACCCATAGTAAAGCCCACGAAAAAAAATGACCATCCCCATACCCCATACAGGCATTTTCCCTTATATTGTATAATACAGACCCCTATTGTAGGGGTAAAGTCCGAGTTCCGCTTTTTATATTTTCGGAGAAAAAAATACTAATTTTACATGCACCCACCCTATTGAATTGAGCCCAGGGATCGATATTAGCCCGTTTGGCTAGAGGTTATAGGGTTTCCCCCCTATTTTAGGGGTAAAGGCCGAGTTCCGCTTTTTATAGTTTCGGAAAAAAATCCTAATTTTACATGCACCCACCACATTGACTTGATAGGCAGGCCCCGATAAGCCCTTGATAGGGGTTTTCCCCTATTTTAGGGGTAAAGTCCGTGTTCCGCTTTTTATAGTTTCGGGAAAAAATCCTAATTTTACATGCACCCACCCCATTGACTTGATAGGCAGGCCCCGATAAGCCCGGGAACCGATATTAGCCCTTTTGGCTAGAGTTGATAGAAGTTTTCCCCTAGTTTAGGGGTAAAGTCCGTGTTCCGCTTTTTATATTTTCGAGGACAAATCCTAATTTTGCATGCACCCACCCCATTGACTTGATAGGCAGGCCCCGATAAGCCCGGGGACCGATATTAGCCCTTTTGGCTAGAGTTGATAGAAGTTTTCCCCTAGTTTAGGGGTAAAGTCCGTGTTTCGCTTTTTATAGTTTCGGGAAAAAAATCCTAATTTTACATGCACCCACCCATGTCTGAATGGCCCTAGAGGAGCGCTTCACTTTGACACCTCACTCGACCCATTCGGTCCACTAGGGACCCACCCCTGTCACAAAACGTCTATTCCCATACTCTTTTTAGGCATTCCCCGTATACATTAACATTGGAAGTCACTTGGTTGACATGGGACTACTTTCTGTCCGCGGAAGCACCACCAGACCGTGGAAGTATACAAAGGTTAAAGGTTGCCGAAACTACTTTTGACCTCCATGTGACCTTGAGCTGGCGCCACAGGCGCCACAGAGGTGAAAGGCGATGTGGCGTCCCCTATACCTTTAACCTGAAAAAAGGGCACCAAGAGTTACCTCCCTGGAAAAGGAGATTCGAAATAGCCTTTCTATACTACTCATGATACATGTCAAAGGTAGATCTTGAAAACTTAGACGAACCCCATTGTTGGCCATTGTCTGAAACAGACTTCTCCAATTGTCACAAAATGACTCGTTTTTCCGTTACTATGGTAACTATGTTCAGGTGAATTTCAGCCTCGTATTGATCGACCGATTTCTCGATGTACCTGTGAGCGAGAAATTCGCCCTATTTGTTTTTTCTAGTAGATAAACAGCATATAATGATAAAGCGCGCGTGACCATCGCCGTGTGTCGAACACCTGCACGAGGTGACTGTCAAACTGTGCAATCGTCACTCACGACTGCCAGTGACGTGGTCGTTAATTGGCATCCTGTTCGGCAGACAACAGTAAATTTAGTACCTTCTCTCGCATCAGCTCATTGGTGTGTGAGGACCATTTCCATCGAACCTTTGTTACCGCTGCAGACGATTCATCAACACTCCTGGCCCATGTATACGTGTATTGTCGATCCGTAGCGCGTTCAATAATCCTCTCAGGTTGTGGCGATCAGCCTGATTACAGCGTATTAACTGGGACGTCAATTCATTACCACCTGAGATTTTTACCGTGCTGGTTACAGGCTATATACACTCTGAACAGATCCGACATGGCACAGCCTCGGGAAATTAGCTGATCACTGTTCTTCGCCAGTATTCCTTAATTGTCATCTGTTCTGAGTTCCGTTTCACCGGGATTATCATTGATTGGGTTCCGCCGGTCTTGTGCAATGCCGCTAGTTTCGAACGGTGCCTCCTGCGCTTCCGTACTGGTTAACACAGATGGCGCTATCAAATGAGTACGGTATGTGAGTGTATGGCTACCTTACTGGGAACAGGGGATAAGACATGACTTCTAACGGCAGTAAATGTCGCTTTTTGAAACAAGGTGATAACAACTCTCCGTACCCAAACTGCTCTCACAATAGCGACAGCTCGGAAATCATCGAATTGATCGGTAAACAGGAATGTGCTAAGGTAAGAATCAGGAAACTCTACTCGATGAATTGTAATACATCGCGCCTGTATTTACTACTCACTTGGCAAGCTGGGTGGGAAACCGATGGCCGATGTTCCCTTTCCCACGTGGTGCACTCTTTAATATTTCAATAATATTTTAATATTTCAATAGTTTTTCACCGGTACTGAGAAAATTTCGAAAGTAACTGGTTTCAATAATTTCAATTTGATAAACGATTTAAAGTAAAAATATAGCCTCCAGTGTTACTTCGGACCTGGTGAAAATACTGGTGAATTAATAAGGGTATATAATATTTACATAACAAATATGCCAGAGTGAGTACATGTACATATTACAGTGTGATAAATTGCTTAACCTGTTCTTATAACCTGTTATGAGAATGCGTGACGTTCATGTTAACATGCTCATTATATTTTTTTAAGTATATTTTTTACTGAAATGACGATAGTAAAATTGTTTTACCCATATGTGGGAATGATATATACCATATTTTCCAACAGTGGTATGGATTTACATACATTTACCTGATTAATATAGCCCGTTTATTCCATCGGTATATACAATATACGTAGTCTATATATTCTGGCGGAACAGAAGTAGATTTGTCGATAGGCTAAGGGAACATGTTTATATGCGATAAAGCTGTTGTTCTGATTTGTGATGATAGGGTCGTACGTATTTATGTAGATAAAATGTTTGGTTCGTGAGATAACACATTTTCACATATACGTATATAATACATTCACGCATGTTCATCATGGTCTTCACATGAACATGAAGATGAAGCATTAAAACCTGGCGTCAGTTTTATATCACTATCTCCCTACTTCTCGGTGGCCCATAGGTCACATCGTTTGTTTATATAGTTGGGTTGTTTTTCACAGTTTTTCATTATTTTTTCTAATTTTCATGGGATTTTCTCTATTTCTCGCCTATTTTCTACAAACAGTTTCTAGTTTATCACAGAATCCCTCACAATTCCTCACAACACAGAACGTCGTCACAATTTCTTCATTCTTTTTTTCACAGAACACCCCAAAATTATTATTGGAAACGTTTACATCGCGGTGGAAACGTTTACACCGCGGTGGAAACGTTTACACTGCGGCGGAAACCTTTTCACCGCGGTGGAAAGGTTTACACCACAGTGTAAAGGTTTCCATCGCATTTGAAACGTTCACACTGCAATAAAAATGTTCACACCGCGGTGGAAACCTTTCCACCGGAGTTGACAGGTTTTCACCTCGATTGAAATGTTTCCACCACGGTGTAGAGGTTTCCACCGCGGTTGGAACGTTTACACCTCGGTTGAAACGTTTACACCGCGATAGAAACTAGGTGGAAACCTTTCAACCTCGCTGGAAACCTTTGCACTGCGGGGAAACCTTTCGATCTCAGTGAAAAGGTTTCCACCGTGGTGTAAACGTTTCCGCAGAGGTGTAAATGTTTTCACCGCGGTTGAAAGGATTCCATCTCGATGAAAACCTTGTTTTCATCGCGATGTAACCGTGCCAACCCCGGTGTAAACGTTTCAACCGCGGTGGAAACCGGTTTCCACGGCAGTGTGAACGTTTCGGCCGCGGTGTGAACGTTTCAACCGCGATGGAAATCTTTACACCATGGTGTAAACCTTTCCAAGAATTGTGTTTGGTTTTCGGTGAAAAGAAGAATGCAGAAATTGTGACAACGTTACTAGGAATGTGAGAAATCTGAAATTTTGGGATGAACAAGAAAATGTTCGTAGAAAATAGGTGGAGAACAAAGAAAATAAAAGACACCCGAAAATTTCAATGTCCTCTATGGGTCACCATACCACCATGGGTTTTAAAACCCCATTTATGATTTTCACCAGTTCAACATTTATTCATCTCCCGCATTATAATTACTTGTATTCAACAACGGTACTTTAATTCTTGTACATTTCAGTAAAATTGACTACTTCCCGCTTCAAGTATTTGACCTTGATTAATTTTTGGGATTTTTGACCACAGATATTGTGCAGAGGACTGATAACATGATACTTAAATGTTTATCTTATATTCGCGACCATCTGTCTAGTTCATCCGTGATCGCACTGTGGTGACCTTGAGGTAGAGAGCTCGCCACGCAAACAGCAGGTCCCAGGTTAGATCCATGGACGAATCATACCGAAGATATAAAATGAAACTTGTATCTACCTCGCTTGGTGCTCAGTAGGAAAATGATAGATCAAAGACTGGTTGGTCCGGTTTCACACAGCCAGAAAAATGGTGATAACTATCACCCCGAAAAGGTGATAAGTTAGAACCATCACCTTTTTTATGATCGCCTCTAAACATGATGGCCATCACCTCTGAAGAGTTATGAGCAATGATTGTAAATTTAGGTCATCACCTTTTAAGGGTGATGGGGTTTTAAAGATGAAGGTCGTCACTATTTAAAGGTGATGGCTCTAACTCATCACCTTTTAAAGGTGATGGCCAGGCATGATCACCATTAAAGGTTGATGGGCCTTTTTCACGCCTTTTTTCGCTGATATTGCCATTATAAGCCAATAGTTTTGTCACTTTGATTTAGTTATAAACCAGCGTATGAAGAAGCCATCGCAACGACCATCGCAGTGCATCGCAAATCCAGGCAGATATACTTATGGTTTGTACTGGAGACTGTTCAGTATTAATCCAGACAGCCGAACTATTGGCTTATATATTGATGACCAGCCAGTACGATATATATAGCCAAATCCCATCCTTCATAATGCGGGTCTGTATACACCGTACCTCCGTACCATGTCCTGCAGGCCAATGAACGGACGGCGTTTTGGGACAATACGCCACCATAGTGACATTTCGATATATTTAGATGAAGGCCCAGTTTTATGGAGAAAAATTTGAATGACAAACTCTATGAAGCCCGACAGAAAACAACATGGGAGCGTCTGTTAAATAAAAACATTCACGGATATTAACATCTGACTTCAAAGCAACCAGAAGTAGGCGAAATATACGACAAATTGACTGACGCTTAATTCGTTCAAATGTGGACATGTTCGGGGAGGTCATAAGTTCACGAATGCGCTTCGAGATATTTTCGTTTGAAGTGGCTCGTATTCGTTGTGGTAAAGCCCAGTCACACTGTCAAGAATTGGGTGGAGAATGCCGGCAAATGACCACGAATATTTTAATCTTGTCGATTCGTGTCAATTCGCCTGTAGAGGGCCTCTTTGAAACTGTCCTACGAATCCCTTACGCATGCCGTAGGTTCCTTGTACGACAGCCATAAGCATTTTAACAAGAATCATCAAGAATGAGTACGCATGCAGTACGATTCAACGAAGAACGCCCTACGCATCAACACGGCAGCCCGTGAACCCACTACGAATGCTCGATAATCTGCTACGAATAAGCACGTATGCAGTACGATGTGAGTACGAATGCAGTACGAACCTGCTACGCTGTGACACCACACCCCAGGAGGCCACGCGAACCTATATATATGATCCGTCTTCTATGAAATGTACAACATACGATGGTCTTCGCGAGAGATCGTGGAGCAATCCTATGAAATAGTACGAGATTCGCGAGGAAGCGTAGCCTATTCTTTATGAAACGTAGCGCCAGCGTGGGTATTCGTAGTACTGTCGCCACACATCGTGTTGAATTCTTCTCAGTATCGTAGTATGATCGTAAAAGAAGCGTACAGAATGCGTCCAACAATCATCGTACAATGCGTACGGCATTCTTGCTGATTTGTGACCGAAAGAACTACTACGACTATATACCCACGAATATACACGATAGGAGGAGAATGCATGCGAGAACGCAGTAGGATGGTGCCAAGAATGCCATACGTATACCATTTAATCGTACTTGGCCAGCGAATGTTTTGAACATTTCAAAACTTTCGTACTTCCTCCGAGAATAGGCAAGAACGGCCACGATCTGCGACGAACCCCGCAAGATACCAGTACGAATTGCCAAGAATGAACACGATTTTCCAGTTCGCGGTGATAGTCCAGTCAAATTGAGGTTTGACCCACCACAAATTGCAACAGAATTGTTTTTGCTGCAGTGCATTTCCGAAAGGTCTCTAGAATAACATACTAAAAGTCTATAAACAGATATGCATGGGAAATATATTAAATTTCAAGTTGAAATTTGATGTATTTTTCGCGAAATTTCAGTGTTCACCTGTCTCTTGCCCTTATAAGATAACCTTGTACTTGGCACTAAGCGTGAAAGAAATGGGTCATTACTTATACTCATTCCATTCGTTATCATATCAAGGTTATACTCAGCCTAAAATAATACCCTTGCACGAAAATATTTATGGAGAAATTCAAAATGGCGGATGTATGGGGTCATTCTAAATCTGAACTTTTTACCATTTTCATGACAGTCCAGGCAATCTATCTGGGTTTTTTAGCTGGACCCAAAACAAATTGCAACAGAATTTTTTTCACCGGTATGCATTTCTAATAGGTTACCAGAACATCATACTAAAAGTCTACCAAAATCTATTTAGTGGAGATACGACTTTTTCTGAAAACAAAGATACGCCATTTTATAATACATAATAGGCCATTATGCCTCATATAAGCAAGGTAGAATATTGTTTTTTCCGTGAATAAGGACAGTTTATCATCCAGAAATCCAATTAATACATGACACAGGGTACAGTATGCCATGGTGGTGAAAACATGTGTCTTCCCGGTGGATTTGCTCATAAGCGTAGATAGCAAATTGATAGTTCAGCATCAGGCTATATGAATTATACATGGTAATATTCAGTCAGTTAACATTTTTGCCATTAGCATAATCATCTGAATGAGGAATTCTCTCCCAAAATAAATGAAATGACAAGCTGTGATATATTTTCCTTCAACCGATAACTGTCACAGACAATATTTCCACAACCCCACTCATGAAGATATCTTTCTATTATCACAACATGTGCCTTGTTGAAACATACAGCTCTGCCAACCATTAATGATCTATCACAATTGTGTGTCATATGTTTTGACGAAAGAAGAATAATTACGCAGATCCCATCATCTAATTATCAAACAAATAATAATCTAGATTATATGCAAACTTGATGTTCTACCATGACGTTCTACCATGCCATTTACCATGTTTCATTTCACATTTTCAACAATATAGGCCATGCTCCTAAAGATGCATCTTCTTCAGCTGCAATCTTTCTTGCAGTTGCACCTGATAACCTCACAAAGAATGCCAGTGGAAGTGGTGGCAGTTCAGTTTTTACAGAGAGAAGCCGTCCACCCTCATTTTTGTGGCTGCAATGGATGGTCTTCCCCTTTCCACTCTAAACAGGCGAACCTTGATACTTAGCTGATGCTGATGTTGGTGGAAGGTTTTGTGCCAGAAACGTTTGTATCTCATGAAGCCAATTGCTTCGGCAGGGTTACCGTTGTATAAACACACAAGCGCCTGTATCTCCATCAACTCATAGTTTACAGCTGAAGCTATTGGGCAAAGTTGTTTCTTTACGGCCGCATATTTGCCAATGCCATATGGTCAGTATACTGTGTCACAGCCCTGAATGACATGCACAATGACTTACATTCCCAGCACAGCCTTTGTTTTCTTGACATTCCAAACTATCCGTTTCTTTGCATTCTCTCTTGGCTGAAAGTAGAGGTCATTGTCATCCATGTCTGCATGAAAACAGAGCAGAACGAAGAGGTCAATATCATGCTTTCAGTCGATTAAATGGCAGCTTTTACAATAAAAACATCTGCATAGGAAACATCCCGCCCTTTTCAACTGGTCACTCATAAGAGTGATCAACTGCTACTTGTTGGCGTTGTTTGCTAGGAATTCGTCTTTCTTTGACTGAATGGCCATGTCACTAGCGGGGCCGGAGAGTTTAGAATGTCAAAAAGACAAAGGCTGTGCTGGGAATGCAAGTCTGTACAAATATGTTGCTTGTGCATGCAATTCTGGGCTGTGACACAGTATTCCGGCCATATGGCATTGACAAAGGTGCTGCCTTGAAGAAGACAACTGTCACTGAGCTATTTCGCCAACAAGCTGAAGTGTTCATCCGGGTCATGGGAGTCCCGACGAAGGTCATGTATTGCAGCAGCATAGAAAACGCTTACATGTTTATACAATAGTAACCCAGACGAAGGAATTGACTTGAAGGGAAGACCATCGATTGCAGCCACAAAAATGGGAGTGGACAATTCAATCGGTTCTCCCTGCGAAAACTGATCTGCCACCAGCTTCAGGGGTTACTTGAGGTTATCAGGTGAAACTGCAAGA
This sequence comes from Hanleya hanleyi, assembly GCA_036873755.1. NCBI lineage: Eukaryota > Metazoa > Mollusca > Polyplacophora > Lepidopleurida > Hanleyidae > Hanleya > Hanleya hanleyi. The sequence goes on from JAVTVY010005912.1 coordinate 27,265, forward strand.
AGGATTGCAGCTGAAGCAGATGCGCCTTTAAGGATCATGGCCTGGATTGCTCAAGTGTGTGTGGAGAATGCAAACGACTGAGCTGTGCAAACTCATCAAACCCAGACCTTTGAAAATGACATTGGTGAAGACTGGTATTGGGATTGATAGTGCTGTGAGATAATCCTCAACTTATGGCAGTGTTCATGAGGAATAACAATAAAAGACATCAACTATATGTATGAGAAGTCACTTCCCCAAATAATGTTACCATGAACCAGAATGTAAAATGAAACATGATAAGTTATGCCGTCAACTTTGCCTATAATTCAGAGTATTATTCGTTTGATAATTAAATGATATATTAGGATCTGCATAATTATTCTTCTTTCATCAACAACATTTGTCTTACAAACAATTGTGATGGATCATAAATGTTTGGCAGATTGTCGTTATATATCTGAACTAATGCTAAACGCGACGTTGAATCTAAATTCTCTCTCTCTCCTGATTGGCAAGGCTGCATTTTTTTTCAACAAGTTACAAACACCATTGAATGTCGGACCCGATTCTTGCTACGTGCTTGTGATAATAGAGTTATATCTTTATAAGTTGATGGAACTATTGTCTGTGATTGTCATAGGTTGAAAGAACATTTATCACAGCTTGTCAGCTCCCTTTCGGATAACAATGATAATGGAAATAATGCCAACTGGCAGGATATTACCATGTATGATTATATACCCTGGTGCTGAACTATCGTTTTCTATCTACTTTTATGAGCAAATCCATTGGGAATGCAGATGTTTTCACCACCATAGAATAATGTATCCTAGATCATCATGTATTGATTGGATTTCTGGATGATAAACTGTCCTTATTCAGAGACGAACCATTATTTTCTACCTTCTTATATGAAGCATGATGGTGTATCTTTGTTTTAGAAAAAGTCGTATCTCAACCAAATCGATTTTGGTAGACTTTTAGTATGTTGTTCTGGGGACCGATTAGAAATGCATACCAGAGAAAAAAAATCTGTTGCAATTTGTTTTGGGTCTAGCTAAAAAAACAGATAGATTGCCTGGACTGTACTGTCATGAAAATGGTAAAACGTTCAGATTTAGAATGACTCCATACATCCGCCATTTTGAATTTCTCCATAAATACTTTCGTGCAAGGGTATTATTTTAGGCTGAGTATAACCTTGATATGATAACGAATGGAATGAGTATAAGTAATGACCCATTTCTTTCACGCTTAGTACCAAGTACAAGGTTTTCTTATAGGAGCAAGAGACCGGTAAACACTGAAATTTTGCGAAAAATACCTCAAATTTCAACTTGAAATTTAAGATATTTCCCATGCATATGGGATTGTAGACTTTAAGTATGTTATTCTGGGGACCTTGCTGAAATGCATAGCAGTGAAATAAATTCTGTTGCAATTTGTGGTGGGTTGACCCCAAAAATGCGCTAGATTTACTGGACTATGATTCGCCTACCCAATTCTTGACAGTGTGACTGGGGCTTTAACAAGCTATCCGTCGTGGCGCGGATTTGATAAACGAACCATGAATTGAGATGATGCCAAATCCAAGCAGTCAGGCTACTCGCTCATGTTGACCCCATCCTGCATATAACATACATACAGTAAAGCCGTAACCAAGCAGCCTAACTGACGTCCATCCAATACCGGTGTGATGGCTAAGAGTGTCCTGGGGATTAGTGTCCCTTTTCATATCCTTTTCTATTGCAACTAAAGACGGACATTTATCTCCAATGTGGAGAAAACTGTCCTAACTGGGTTAAAAGATAGGAGTCGGACACTCGTAGCCACCGGACATTCTTAGCCTCTACACCGGAACTACTACAACCGGGAAGTGACCAACTGATAGTTATTTGAGTAATTTAGTCGATAAATCCGGTACTTTGACATTCCCTATCTAGCCGTTGGGAAGGCAAGTTTTTCGAAATACCACTTGTGGCATTTTTTGCTAAAGGGACATCAATTTATGGCATTATTCAAGGTCCTCCTAACTGGGATTTGAGGTCCTACCTGCTCTCTTGTACATGCTCTCTAGTACCTGCTCTCTTGTGCCTGCTCTCTAGTACCTGCTCGCTTGTACCTGCTCTCTAGTACCTGCTCTCTTGTACCTGCTCTCTAGTACCTGCTCTCTTGTACCTGCTCTCTAGTACCTGCTCTCTTGTACCTGCTCTCTAGTACCTGCTCTCTTGTACCTGCTCTCTTGTACATGCTCTCTTGTACCTGCTCTCTAGTACCTGCTCTCTTGTACCTGCTCTCTAGTACCTGCTCTCTTGTACATGCTCTCTTGTACCTGCTCTCTAGTACCTGCTCTCTAGTACCTGCTCTCTTGTACCTGCTTTCTAGTACCTGCTCTCTTGTACCTGCTCTCTAATACCTGCTCTCCAGTACCTACTCTCTTGTACCTACTCTCTTGTACCTGCTCTCTAGTACCTGCTCTCTAGTACCTGCTCTCTTGTACCTGCTATCTAGTACCTGCTCTCTTGTACCTGCTCTCTAGTACCTGCTCTCTAATACCTGCTCTCTGGTACCTGCTCTCTAGGGTGGGGACAGTGTGCTTAGATACCCTGTGCACGATGTTACCGAGAATCGTCACAACAATATGAAGGACTTTGAGATTCGTAGTTCAGTGGTTTAATTAATTAAAGATTTATTTGATGTTTTCAATGAAAGCACCTTCATTAAATACTGTCATACCCTGTTATAGAGGGATCTTCGGTATAACATCCAGAAACTGATTTTCAGTTGAAAATCTATAATTCTTTCTGACTATGTGCTGCTATGGTGTTCAGTATGTCATTATGCTCTTTATATGTTGAAGGACCCACGATGACATCTGAACTGCTCGAGCTGGATTTCAAACTAACTATCGCGCGAAAATGAAGTAGTTTGAACCACCAAATGTGGTTGCAACTTGGCTGCATTCACTTTCGGAACTTCAAAATACCTTGAATGGTAGATCAGATTTTTGTTCTTGTAGCTGGGACAACTTTAGTAATTGGTCCAACAACTATATGCGGACGCTTAAGCTCCAGCTAGATTAATGGTATTTCGAACTACCGCAAATGAATGCAGCTAAGTTGCATCCACTTTCGGTAGTTTGAAATATTTTCTTTTTACAGTGTACTGACTATCGCCTTGTTGCCAACTTCAGTCATGTTTTAATCCTGGAACATATAACAGAATTTATATCCTTCACATCATAAGTTATGTAAGATATTCGTCATTCTCGGGACCCTTTTTTCTTTTTTTCTTTTTTTCGTATCATGCAGTATTATTTTTCAACCATTCAGGTATGTCCTTTTTTTCACAGTATATATGATCTTCAATAAATACACAACACAAGCATATACAATAACACACATATACACATACCCGTTCATAAAATTCATTCGGGTTTTTTAGGCAAGTATAAACTGTTGTAATTGATCATAAAAATTCATATTATTACACTGATAAGCATGAACTCAATATTTATATTATTTGTCATTTTTATACGCCCGCTGAAAAAGCGGTCGTATTATGGGATGGCATTGTCCGTCCGTCCGTCCGTTCGTTTCGTGTCCGGACTGAATATCGAGCACTTTTCAAACTACGCATTCGACATTTGGTAGGTAGGTGCATCAGGGGGAGACGACGTATCATGCGTTGCTTTCGCTCATGTGAGCTGTTTCCATGGCAACCAGACACACCCTCGTTATCTCAGCCATTCTAAATGTAGTTTCGCTCGTGTCCGGACTGTGTATCGCACACTTTTAAAGCTACGGATCTGAAGTTTGGCAGGTAGGTGCATTAGGGGGAGATGACGTGTCATGCGTTGCTTTCGCTGATGTGGGCCGTTTCCATGGCAACCATACCCGCCCTTTTTATCTCAGCCATTTTAAAGGTAGTTTCTCTCGTGTCCGGACTACATATCGAACACTTTTCAAGCTACTGATCTGAACTTTGGTAGGTCGGTGCATTACGGGGAATCCTTGTTTTCTTGTACACCACTAACTATCACATGTAAATCCATACAGTGTTGAAAGTTTTCAATTCACTGTTCCATCTGTTCAGACTGATATGTTTTGAGTTCAGACTGAGCTCTTTTTTCCTATTGTGCATCTAAAATCCCCCCAAAAATAATCTATCAGGTTTCTCCGAACTACATAGTGATTGAGATGGGTGGTTTACACAATATTTCCACAAGTTTGAATTAGATCTAATTCAAAGGACTGTTCTGGCGCACCCGTCGTAAGTTTACACGTCGTTTAGCGATGTTTCTAGCAGGTCCCCAACCCCGACGACCAATGATCATTGATTCTTTTCACAACCGAAATTCAAAATAATAGAGGAATGCCATATAAGGAGTTTACGAACTTTAGTCACGTGAACAAAGGCAAATGATTGGCCACATCGGGATACGATAGACTTAGAGACACACTCGACATTATATGTAACGACTATAGGGCCCCAGTGAATGCGAAAGGAGAAAGCTGTTGCGCTCGTGACGATGGATATTCGTGTACCTTGCCAGGTACTGGAAAGTGAACACCGCAGAAAATTATCTCATTGTTCTACCGCTAATTCCAGAATTCGATACGCCGAATATATTTTGAAGAGATGCAGGAACGACCAACCAAATTCTTTGCAACAACGACACAGGGAGTGTGGAACAACAGTTATGATTGGCTATTGACTAGCATCTGACTGCATTCTGCGAACCAGAGTCAATTGCTCTTTGTGGTAGCTGGCACATTTCATGATATTGGCCGTTTCTGAGATAGTATTTACCCTCAATAGCACGGTCCATAATTTATGCTTGATGTATATCAGGCAGGAACTTAAGATCTGGGGAGAGAACACATTAATGGGGTGTTTTGGTATCTTGCCCCATGATCAGGTCAACCGAATTTTTGATGTGCCGATGGGCTATATAATCGTCCTGGCTAAGAGTATCCTTTTTCTACAGAATCTAAGGACGGACACTTTTCTTTACGGTGGAGAAAAATGTCCTAGTTGGGTTAGGAAATAGAAACCGGACACTCTTAGCCACCGGACATTCTAAGCCACCGGAGTTTCAATTTGGGATTTCATTCTCAACGGTGCGTTTCATTAAAGATTTCTATCTCCAAGTGAACATATCAATTCGATATTGTTACATTAAGAATGATGGCGCTCGATTCTCGTTACCTGGTTACCGAACCAAATAACGAATACAATGGGAAATGATTGCAACTTGATCGTGGTCCGGGAGAAACCGTGACGTGCGTTTCTAGTTTAATCGAGGCTGTCATGTGGACACAAAAACCATCTTGAATTATAGAAGATCTAGGAAACGGAATATCAATTGGAGAATGCGTCAATATTTCTTTCCTTTCCTTCACGCTATGAATTAGCATGCAGAGTGCATATCTACAACAAATCACCGCGGCTTCAGGCTAGGAAGCCATATAGTTTCTGCCGTACGACATTTAGCTGAAAATCTATCGGGAAAATGCTTAAAGTTCAAACACTATCCGAATGAATAATTGATAGATCTACATTCAGTGTTTATGTGTTCATTATATTAATAGGTTTGCTGTATAGTTAAACATTAGTCGTTATTATGATGTCGAAACATAAGTGACTGATATAGTAAATTGTCTGCCAATATTAGTATCAATATAGCATGTATGCAGCTGTATAGAATATTGCGGGGAATTATCAGCTAATCCAAACACAACATCGTTCTCAGGAATCCTGCAATACTATCAGGGAGCTCTTCCTAAGATGAATCCGCGACATTCCGATATGCGACTCGCCACGCGACGGAAAACATGGCGAGTTTCGTCCTATCTTTTAACATTGCAAAACTTTCCACTCGCCGGAGAAACAGTCGAAACTCACCACTCGCCGCGCACCGGTGTTTATTCGGTGCGTGGCGTGTGGCGAGTTTCTAAGCGTCGCCACGCGAAGCATGCTCGGTCCAAATAGAACGCCATCGGTATGGACGAACTTTGTTCATATCTTACTTTAAACGATAGAGATCGTTCCAGTGATGTCCAGACAATCTCCAACACGCAAGCTTTTTAAGTATTTCCACCAGGTAATGACTCTCTCAACATTATTTCAGAAAATATAACAAAATTGTTAAAAGAAATAGCTAACACTATCTAACCCTGATTCTATGATCATCTCTCACTCCCCCACCACACATTCGTCAATTTATCCATGTTGGCATCATAATTTGGTTGTTATTGTCACCTACTTCAGTGAGCATGATACAGGTATCCTGATATATATCTGACGCGACATTTACTCTAATACCGGTGGGCCCTATTGATAATTGTTACAACCTAATGTCCTCGCAAACTGCTCTTATAATAATTACATATTCCAGAATAACAACGAAATTAAACAATGCGTATAGTATACACCGGGTTTATGTCTATACTCTATTATACGCAGCTAGAAAAGACTTGTTGATTACCACAAAAAGGTGTTGAGCAGAACACCAAGAAATAATGTTTAGTACACTAAACTTTTCGGATGCCAGACTCGTCCAGTTAGTGTTATAAACTTGTGCATTGATGTTGCAAAATGTTCTCTTCTTTATAATTTGAACAGCAATGTCCATTGGTATTCACGTTCTGAATACGACCAAATGGAAGAATTTTGAACATCGCTGTTCTTGTTTATTCTAAAACACCAAAGAGTGTTCAGAAACTGTTACATTAGAACACATTTTGATGTTCTAAAGTAGAAAACTTCTGTTTAGTGTAACTACACCCTATGTCCATTGCTGGTATTGACCAACACCACTACCGGTATTTGGTCTTAAGCTCGTCTTAGCACTTGCCAATCAACAACACAATCAACCACCTACATATAACCACACCGACATGAAATCATCACCCACCTACATATCACCATCGTTCACATACATATAACCACACTGACATGACACCATCACCCACCTACATATCACCATCGTCCACATACATATAACCACACTGACATAACACCATCACCCACCTACATATCACCATCGTCCACATACATATAACCACACTGACATGACACCATCACCCACCTACATATAACCGCACTGACATGACACCATCACTCACGTACATATAACCACCATCCACATACATATAACCACACTGACATAACACCATCACTCACTTACATATAACCACACTGGCATAACACCATCACTCATGTATATATAACCACTCTGACATGACACCATCACTCATCTACATATAACCACACTGTCATAACATCATCACTCATCTACATATAACCACACTGACATAACACCATCACTCATCTACATATAACCACACTGGCATAACACCATCACTCATCTACATATAACCACACTGGCATAACACCATCACTCACCCACATATAACCACACTGGCATAACACCATCACTCATCTACATATAACCACACTGGCATAACACCATCATTCACCCACATATAACCACACTGACATGACACCATCACTCACCTACATATAACCCCCATCCACCTACATATAACCACACTGACATGACACCATCACTCACCTACATATGACCACCGTCCACCTACATACATGTATAACCACACTGACATGACACCATCATTCACCTACATATGACCACCGTCCACCTACATATAACCACACTGACATGATACCATCATTCACCTACATATAGCCATCATTCACCTACATATAACGACACTGACATAACACCATAACTCACATATAACCACACTGGCATAACACCATCACTCACCTACATATAACGACACTGACATGACACCATCCCTCATCTACATATAACCACACTGGCATAACATCATCACTCATCTACATATAACGACACTGACATGACACCATCCCTCATCTACATATAACCACACTGGCATAACACCATCACTCACCTACATATAACCACACTGACATGACACCATCCCTCAACTACATATAACCACACTGGCATAACACCATCACTCACCTACATATAACCACACTGACATGACACCATCCCTCATCTACATATAACCACACTGCCATAACACCATCACTCACCTACATATAACCACACTGACATGACACCATCACTCACCTACATATAACCACACTGGCATAACACCATCACTCACCTACATATAACCACACTGGCATAACACCATCACTCACCTACATATAACCACACTGACATGACACCATCCCTCATCTACATATAACCACACTGCCATAACACCATCACTCACCTACATATAACCACACTGACATGACACCATCCCTCATCTACATACAACCACACTGCCATAACACCATCACTCATCTACATATAACCACACTGACATGACACCATCCCTCATCTACATATAATCACACTGCCATAACACCATCACTCACCTACATATAACCACACTGACATGACACCATCCCTCATCTACATATAACCACACTGCCATAACACCATCACTCATCTACATATAACCACACTGACATGACACCACACTGCCATATACACCATCACTCATCCTACATATAACGACACTGACATGACACCATCCCTCATCTACATATAACCACACTGGCATAACACCATCACTCACCTACATATAACCACACTGACATGACACCATCCCTCAACTACATATAACCACACTGACATAACACCATCACTCACCTACATATAACCACACTGACATGACACCATCCCTCATCTACATATAACCACACTGCCATAACACCATCACTCACCTACATATAACCACACTGACATGACACCATCACTCACCTACATATAACCACACTGGCATAACGCCATCACTCACCTACATATAACCACACTGACATGAGCCATCACTCACCTACATATAACCACCATCCACCTACATATAACCACACCGACATGACACCATCCCTCACTTACATATAACCACACTGGCATAACACCATCACTCACCTACATATAACCACACTGACATGACACCATCCCTCAACTACATATAACCACACTGACATGACACCATCACTCACCAACATATAACCACACTGACATGACACCATCCCTCATCTACATATAACCACACTGACATGACACCATCACTCATCTACATATAACCACACTGACATGACACCATCACTCACCTACATATAACCACCACCCACCTACATATAACCACCACCCACCTACATATAACCACACCGACATGACACCATCCCTCACTTACATATAACCACACTGGCATAACACCATCACTCACCTACATATAACCACACTGACATGACACCATCCCTCATCTACATATAACCACACTGGCATAACACCATCACTCATCTACATATAACGACACTGACATGACACCATCACTCACCTACATATAACCACACTGCCATAACACCATCACTCACCTACATATAACCACACTGACATGCCACCATCCCTCAACTACATATAACCACACTGGCATAACACCATCACTCACCTACATATAACCACACTGACATGACACCATCCCTCATCTACATATAACCACACTGGCATAACACCATCACTCATCTACATATAACGACACTGACATGACACCATCCCTCAACTACATATAACCACACTGCCATAACACCATCACTCACCTACATATAACCACACTGACATGACACCATCCCTCATCTACATATAACCACACTGGCATAACACCATCACTCACCTACATATAACCACACTGACATGACACCATCCCTCATCTACATATAACCACACTGACATAACACCATCACTCATCTACATATAACGACACTGACATGACACCATCCCTCAACTACATATAACCACACTGGCATAACACCATCACTCACCTACATATAACCACACTGACATGACACCATCACTCACCTACATATAACCACACTGGAATAACGCCATCACTCACCTACATATAACCACACTGACATGAGCCATCACTCACCTACATATAACCACACTGGCATAACGCCATCACTCACCTACATATAACCACACTGACATGACACCATCACTCACCTACATATAACCACACTGGCATAACGCCATCACTCACCTACATATAACCACACTGACATGAGCCATCACTCACCTACATATAACCACACTGACATGACACCATCACTCACCTACATATAACCACACTGGCATAACGCCATCACTCACCTACATATAACCACACTGACATGAGCCATCACTCACCTACATATAACCACCATCCACCTACATATAACCACACTGACATGACACCATCACTCACCTACATATAACCACCATCCACCTACATATAACCACACTGACATGACACCATCCAGCTCCTTGCACCACACGTATAGCCACCCACCTGCATATGACCATCGCTCATGACATGTAACCACCGCTGTTGTGACACCGTCATCACCTGCGTATAGCCACGCTGCCGTAAGCACCGTCAGCAACATATCGAAAGCCACGCTGGGCGTGCCACCGTCCTCGGCTACATGTAACCACGCTGTGTAACGCAATCGCTCCGCCTACGTATAGCCGCACTTTGGGCGGCGGTACCATCCCTCATCTACATATAACCACACTGGCATAACACCATCACTCATCTACATATAACGACACAGACATGACACCATCCCTCAACTACATATAACCACACTGCCATAACACCATCACTCACCTACATATAACCACACTGACATGACACCATCCCTCATCTACATATAACCACACTGGCATAACACCATCACTCACCTACATATAACCACACTGACATGACACCATCCCTCATCTACATATAACCACACTGGCATAACACCATCATTCATCTACATATAACGACACTGACATGACACCATCCCTCAACTACATATAACCACACTGGCATAACACCATCACTCACCTACATATAACCACACTGACATGACACCATCCCTCATCTACATATAACCACACTGGCATAACACCATCACTCATCTACATATAACGACACTGACATGACACCATCCCTCAACTACATATAACCACACTGGCATAACACCATCACTCACCTACATATAACCACACTGACATGACACCATCACTCACCTACATATAACCACACTGACATGACACCATTCCTCAACTACATATAACCACACTGGCATAACGCCATCACTCACCAACATATAACCACACTGACATGACACCATCACTCACCTACATATAACCACACTGCCATAACACCATCACTCACCTACATATAACCTCACTGACATGCCACCATCCCTCAACTACATTTAACCACACTGGCATAACGCCAGCACTCACCTACATATAACCACACTGACATGACACCATAACTCACATATAACCACACTGGCATAACACCATAACTCACATATAACCACACTGACATAACACCATAACTCACATATAACCACACTGGCATAACACCATCACTCACCTACATATAACCACACTGACATGACACCATCCCTCACTTACATATAACCACACTGACATGACACCATCACTCACCTACATATAACCACACTGACATGACACCATCCCTCACTTACATATAACCACACTGACATGACACCATCACTCACCTACATATAACCACACCGACATGACACCATCCCTCACTTACATATAACCACACTGACATGACACCATCACTCACCTACATATAACCACACTGACATGACACCATCCCTCAACTACATATAACCACACTGGCATAACACCATCACTCACCTACATATAATCAAACTGACATGACACCATCCCTCACTTACATATAACCACACTGGCATAACACCATCACTCACCTACATATAACCACACTGACATGGCACCATCCCTCAACTACATATAACCACACTGCCATAACACCATATCACTCACCTACATATATTACCACACTGACATGAGACCATCACTCACCTACATATAACCACCATCCACCTACATATAACCACACTGACATGACACCACTACTCACCTACATATAACCACCGTCCACCTACATATGACCACACTGACATTACACCATCACCCACCTACATATAACCACCACCCACCTACATATAACGACACTGACATGACACCATCACCCACCTACATATAACCACACTGACATGACACCATCACTCACCTACATATAACCACCGTCCACCTACATATAACAACATTAACATGACATCATCACTCACCTACATATAACCACCATCCACCTGCTTATAACCACACTGGCATAACACCATCACTCACCTACATATAACCATTACAACGCATATAAGGGAAGTGGGAAGAGGTGCCGACATAATGACAGAGCCACATGACTTCACAGTATAGTCTGGTGGTTAACCTATTCTAAAGCACATACCAAGAATCTAACGACGATTCGTGATATGTGTTGTACCTGTTCGTGTGGCAACTTGGATGACATGACCACACGGCCCCTAGCACCGGCATAAGAGGTATTAGGGTTAGGGTTAGGGTTAGGGGAACCCACCTACACATAACCTATACATATAACCACTCTGACATAACACCATCACCCACCTACACATAACCTACATATAACCACACTGACATAACACCATCACCCACCTACATATAACCACCGTCCACTTACATATAACCACACTGACATAACATCATCACTCACCTACATATAATCACCATCCACTTACATATAACCACCACCCACCTACATATAACCACAATCCACCTACATATAATCACCACCCACCTACATATAATCACCACCCACCTACATATAATCACCACCCACCTTCATATAACCACAATCCACCTACATATAACCACAGTCCACCTACATATAACCACAATCCACCTACATATAACCACCACCCACCTACATATAACCACCACCCACCTACATATAATCACCACCCACCTACATATAACCACAATCCACCTACATATAATCACCACCCACCTTCATATAACCACAATCCACCTTCATATAACCACAATCCACCTACATATAACCACAATCCACCTACATATAACCACAATCCACCTTCATATAACCACCACCCACCTACATATAACCACCACCCACCTACATATAATCACCACCCACCTACATATAACCACAATCCACCTACATATAATCACCACCCACCTACATATAACCACAATCCACCTTCATATAACC
>JAVTVY010005913.1:0-37084 GCA_036873755.1 Hanleya hanleyi
GATCCCACGTGACCGACCACGTCACTTCCTTCTTCCCATTGCAACTCGTAGTGGAGGAGTCGTTGTTCTTTGTGTCTTGAAAAAAAGTTAAACTTCTACATTGGAAGTACGCAAGTGTGATGAATGTGAAACGTGGCCCGACAATATATTTTAGAGTATCTTGTCGGCTCATATGCTGGTGAAATTATGCCGCCGCCCGGCTTTACCGGGGCCGAAAATTTGGTCGTATCTCCGCCTCAGTCTTTCGGGAATGGGTCGGAGATACAAGGCTCGGTTGTAATGTCCGTTGCGAATTCCATTTCGGCTCTTTCGGCTCGCGTTAATTCTCCGGAGGTTGTTAATGTATCTCCACCACCCACAAATTCCGATATTGTTACGGCCGGGTTGGGGGAACAAGATGGCGGTCGTCATGTCAACAATCAGACGACCTTCACCTTGACGGCCACCTTGGACCTTTCAACCACGACGTCAATTCCGACATCGGGCTCTCAATACGGAATGGTAAGTTCGGAGTTTGTGACTAATGCCCCTGTTAAGGATTCGTCATTACATAAATTAACAACCAATCGGCGCAGTTCGTTTCCGACGACTGCTGCATCTATAAACACATCTGTTGGTAATAATCCAGCCCCCGATTATGTAGACTATAGCCGTTCCCTATTAAGGAACGTGCCGAATTTATCGAGGGCGCCTGTTCATCTGCTAAAGTCAGGACCTTCACAGTCTGTCATATCGGGACTGGATTATCGTAGACCCGCATGCACGGTCTGCGTCTATCCCAGCCTCTGTGGATAGATATATGCATTCGAATTACCCTACTGTATCTTGTTACATGCCGGTAGTTTCGTCAAGTATTGGTACTGCAGCATTGGCGCAACCTACCTTTACTTGTGCATCTACTGATATTCTATATCAATCTGCATCTATCCCAGCCACTGTGGATAGATGCATGCAAAGTATTGGTACTGCAGCATTGGCGCAACCTACCATTACTTATGCACCATCTGATATACAATATCAACCTACGTCGGACACTCATATGCAACCAACAACATCATACCATACGGGGTCTTCACACCCTCAGGTATCATTGTTGTATTAGTAATGGTACTGCAGCATCTGCGCAACCTACCTTTACTTATGCATCGACTGATATACAATATCAATCTACGACGTACGTCACGTCCGATTTTATCGGACACTCATATGCAACCAACAACATCATACCATACGGGATCTTCACACCCTCAGGTATCATTGTTGTATTAGTAACGGTACTGTCGCATCTACTACAGCGCAACCTACCTTTACTTATGCATCGTGCAATCATTAACGTCATACCTTCCAATATCTACATACTTTGCGGTATTGTCGTTTTGTAATGGTACTTAAGCTTCTGTGCTAGCGCAAGCTACCTTTACTATTGCACCTACACGTAATAACACCACTCGGTCGTTATTACTCCAGGTTCCGGTTTTCAGCCCTCACATTTCAGAAAGGTCACCTCGGCAATAATAAATATTCCATGTAAATATTGCGGAGGTGAACTGATTGTGCCACGGCATTTACCTCGGCAAAGAATTGCTGAGGTGAATTGTGGGGGCTGCGGTTTACAGAAATTCGCCGTTCTTTATTGAATGTGCCGAACTTATCGAGGGCTCTGCTACGTGTTACATCGTCAGCGCCCCCTCATTCTGTTAAACCGGTACTGGAACAACGTAGGCCCGTCTTTCGGTATGCGTTTATTCCGATTTCATCGGATGGTTACATGCAACCATTAACGTTGTACCTCTCGGTATCTACATACCTTCCGGTATCATCGTTATATCACGGGTCTTCCACTTTTGTTTCTGTGGAAGCTTCGTCTACGGCTGCAGTTACTTCCACTTATGTACCTCGTCGTGTGACTTATCATGTTATGTCCCACTCTACGGGTGTTTCTTACGTTCTCATCGGTCCGTGAGGTATTCAACGTATGTACCACGCACCGATTCTGAGACGTGGAAGTTAAGGTTACATGCCCGCAGTTGCGGGCTAGCTATCTGCGGCGCATGTTTCAATTCACGTGGCATCAGCTTCCGATTTTACTGACATGATACGATGTATCTCCGAGCTATTTATTCTACGATAAAGAATAAATGCCTACTTTATCGGGCTGTTTATTCTACGATAAGAATAACTGGCCTACTCCGCCTTGTATCCCCCCGTACCTGTCCGTTACGGAAGAAAGGGAGGGGTGGCGCTACAGGGCTCATCGTATGCTATTGTCTCGGTTGCTTCTCCACGTCCGGCAACGTTGAATGTTATCAGTCAGTCTGGTCTGACATCACATTCGACTACTTCCGGTTATGCAGATCTTATCTTCCATTTCGGTCCTGTTAGGCATAGGGTATCGTTTTTATCCTATCCTTTTCAGGCACTGGTTGTCGTGCATCTGCGTCTCCGGCCTAAATACCCAGTTAGGCCGGCTAACTCTCAACAGTTCTGTCACGTCCGGTGAGGAAGTACAGATTATGTCACCATGATGTTGCTGATCCATTTTAACAACTTTTTGGTGATAATTACGCAGCTATTGAGAGTAACTCGTCTTCAATTTGTGCTCGTCGGTTATAGCCCCTGGTGCACTTGTTATTTCCGTTCGTTCACTCTTTAACTTACTATCGTAAGTTGTGAAGACATCTGATCATCGTATACGTTTTACGTATTGGTTTCGACCGTGCAAACGCTTACGTTGGTCACTACGGAACTGTTTATGCATTAGGATATTTCACTCCATTAATTGCTTCAACGGTTTCCGCTTTGACGAATTTCCACCTCTGTGTCTCGTCTGTTTAGTTTTTTATACGTTTCGTATAAAACCTTTATAACGGTACTTCGGTCTATTTTTATTATTACCGTTCCGAGATCACTGGTGGTTTATTCGTATATCTAGCTGCCTGAAGTTCTGCCTATCTTACATAGAGCATTCTTTCTTGTCTACAACTTTTATCAACTTGGAAGTTGATACATTGTTGTATTATTTTGCAGCTAGACACTATGAATTCTATTTCGGTTTTCACTCCGGAATATAACTCATTTTGTAGTGTCACAGCCTCATCCGGGTCTTCCGGTCAGTTTTACATTTATCTTGGGGTTTTAACGAGGGTCGCGCATGCGCTTCCTTTACCGTCCTTGCCGGTTCCTCGTTGACCCATATGATTTATGTAGGCCGTGAGGGTTGGGTGTTGCTGTTGCGTCATGGGAGCATCATCACCGGAAATGTTTTTTTTGTCAGAATTTGGATCGATTCGTTTGATCCAAACGTTTTGGGTTTGTTTCGTTCAACTTGTTGTACGTCTCATCTATACTCCAAAAATTCTGACAATGCTCCCCGAGTTGGTCATATTAATGAAACGAGGAGAAATTTTCTACGGTTTCTTCCCTCGCGGATTTTGGTTGATCCTCTTCGTATTCCACTTCGACTGTGCTTTAGTGAACCTTTTAGGAAGACCTGTTTCGACTCGCCTTCTTGCATGCACAGATCGTCATGGGTTTGCGATTACTCCGGTCAGTAACATCAGAACTAGTTATCTGATTCTGCTTAACACGGATTGGCTTCTTCGAACCCTTTCATGTTTAATCGCATTCCCTTGTCTTCTTTACTTTTGGTAGAGAATGTGGAATTGATGACTGACTTCTTGGCGACGTAGTCTAACACCGCGGCTTGGGGACACCATCTTCGATGTTACGTGACTAGAAGAAACTACGTTCTAGCTATTCTTCTTGAGGTTACTTCCCTGTCGCTGCTATACACTACTCCTGGCTTCCTCATTTCCGTTCTTCCTATACGAGGAGGGCTAATTCGGATTTGACTGACCTGGTCGGTTCCGTCTTTTACGTGAGTATCCAGAGTGGTGTATGAGGCTGCGTCGCTTCGTCATCGTTTCCTTCAGTTTGCTGTGGAGTAGTTCAGCAACATGTACGGGTTTGTATGCTGAAGGATACTCCTTCGGTTTCCATGACCTTTGTCACTTACCGAGCTACCCCGGGCTTTTTCAGTTTCTGTTTTACCTGCAGTGTAAGCACAGAATCTATTTTCCTCTTCTAGTGGATGAATAGATGGAAGAGCCTTCATTCCGGCGGTAGTGTTGCTGTTCTTTTCTTCAGACACTGAGGTATCTTTGCGGTGGCGTTGTTGTGTTCGGCCCAGTACGCACCTATATCGTTTTTGAAGGTCAAATCTCACCGGTACTGCACTACTTTTATCGGAGAACTTTTTGACTGGTGTTTCTTCCTCCGTCTCAGCCAGTCTTGTAAGACTGCATCGAGGAGGGCTGGGGAACATTTTTGGTTCGAGAATTGACACTCCTCTCGTTACAGCGGAAGTCAACTAATTCTCAATAACCTACGCTTGTGTTGTGTCAGACATTATCATAGCTTTTGTCCTTCATAACAAGCACGGGGAACTGTGTTTTGTTTCCCCTGTTGCTCCTGCTTTTAGGGATCGTCGCTACGAGTTTATCACGTTTCCGGTATGTCGGACTCTCTATCAGGTTCTTACGACCGGGTGACTGTTATACTCGTAGAATGCTTCATTTATGAGTAATTTCAGCGACTTTTTGTTTCTGATTGTTTTTTCTCATACTACGATTCCAGCTGTCTTGGCAGCGTTTTGCGTACGTTTGGGCGTAATCTGGCTGAAGGACTCATTCCTCGGCCGCTGCTACTCCTTCTGCCAGCTTTTCTTCTAGAACGATCTCTCGGGTTGTTCAGGTGTCATCCCATCGTTCCACGTAATTTTTCTTCCACTCCCTGGAGTATGATGGTTGCATGGAGTCGTTTGTTCACCCGTCGCTTTCCGATGGGTACTGAGATTCACTCCAGACGTTGCAGTTCCGGAGCTGGTTTGGGCGCTGTATCGTTTTCAGGAGTGTTTTTCAGTCTACATGTATGACATCTAATTATAACCTTCTGTGATCATAGATGACTTATGTTTTTTTTTATATTCCTGCAGTCTGGTAGCTTGTTACCGCTGGAGTTTGGCTGATACTTCACGGGAAACTATTGTCTAGGTCTTAGTGCAGCTGATGGGCTCTAACACCTAGTCATTTTTTCCCCCAGACTTCGCTATTTTATGCACTGTCGTGTGATTCATGGAGTATGAACCGGATTTCGTCATCCCGGCATATCTACAGGTTCTACTCTTACGGATTTGTCTTTGGTTTATGTCTCCTTATGGCTTTTTCCGGAGTCCGTCTACCGACTCTGTTCTGCAGTCTATAATTGAAATCATGGCAGAGTTATGGGCCCTGATTAGAGCTCGCGTACAAACACGTGTTTTGTTTTGTGCCGGTTTCGGTCCCTCTTCTAGCAGGAAATATTATATATGTTCTTCCTAGCTTTCCAAACTTCTCGTTTGGCGTACACGGACGTACCTGCGGAGGCTATTTCACTCTCGTTGGTATTGCTTCATCAGTTCAGGGCTGTACTGACATCCTGTTTCCTTTGGTGACTGTGGACGACGTTTTAGGACCGTATCTGGAGGTTTGCGATACGTTTGTTTGTCACCACCTATGGGATTGGATGTTGTTAAGACGGGATTGCTACACCCTGGGACCGTTGTGGTGCCCAGGCTGTTGGTCACTCGTCCATATCTATCAGGCATGGAAATTTTTCTTCAATAAGGCTGATTGCAGACTTTTATCAAAATTTTGAAATTTCAGACTTTTTTGAAGTAGATTTTACACTTTCCTGTGGTTACAATTCCCATGCCTGCTCTATGCACTAGACCTTCTTGTGGTTTTACCATTTTGTAATTTGGTAAGTAATCTTGCTCTCCCCAATTTTTCAAAAGAAGGGGGGGGGGGTGAGATTTTTGGGTCTAGTGTATGTCAGCTTTATTCACTGGGCCTGTAGTTACTATAGGCCGGATGAGTATATCAAGGACCGTATCGTCATTATTATACATTTATGGTCTTTGATTACTTCGCTGACTCCTGTACTCCCCTTCGCTTATGCTCGGGGTCCTTTTGTTTCCGACCACTCATTCCCTCCGTCCTGCTATGGTATTCTAGCAAAAAGTATGTGAAGGTAAGTTTAACAGCGCAAGAAATATGAAAAATTTGAAAATCAATTTTCCTATTTCTAAGCTTAAACTTACCTTCACATACTGTGATGGCCCTCCCAGCCTCCCCGCTGATGGGTTATTCACACTGCGTTGAATGGGGAAGAAGGAAGTGACGTGGTCGGTCACGTGGGATCTGGGTACTCGCGCATGGGCATTGGGGCAGTACAGGGACTATTTTTATTCTGTGGTAATATATTACAATTAGGCAATCGCGTAAGAACACGATAGCAAAAAGTATGTGAAGGTAAGTTTAAGCTTAGAAATAGGAAAATTGATTTTCAAATTTTTCATTTTTTTACTGTTTTCTTTTGAATAGTCTACTTAAAAAAAAAAAAATTCTTTCATGAAAGTTTAATGTAATAATGATTAATCATTTTGTAAAATGTCATTCTTTGTTCTTCAATAGAATTTCTCTTATTTCCACTATCAATGTTGAACATTTGTGGGAAATGAATGAACATACACTGGTACAATTGCTGTTTCGGACCATTTTGCATGGCAGGACGGTAAATTTAACCCATGAGCATATTAGTCCATTATCTTTGATGTTCAGTTAGACAGTGAAATAATATCGGTTGGTAAGCTTACACTACCATCTAGCGTAATCAACCTTTCAGAATAATTGCAGTATATCTGACAGTATTTGGTCTTCGACAACCCATCAGATTGTTATTTCTCACGGAGGAGACCGTCACTGTATTGTTTGGGAAGTGCCTTTATAACTCGTTATGATTTACATTTCCAAATAAAGTTGTTGCGATGGACATCCCAGGTATTTTAATAGTGTTTTGACTTATAAGACTATGCTGTTTGTGGAAATATAGTGAATTCAGAGACCATTCAAAATTACGTAACCCTGCCTGAATCGACTGCTTGTGTCAATGGGCGCAGTCGCTGTATATAATTCAAGGAGGTACTCTCTAAAAACAATCGCTGTAACAAAATTGCACATCCACAATAATTGTGTTCCAGTGGTACACAAATTTTGAAGAAAACCTACACATCTTTTGTACCAGTACACAATTTTTTGTGGATGTGCAATTTTTTATACCGGGGTACAGTTGTTTTTACAGAGTATCCAGGGATTCATACACGTCAGTTCTACGTACCGAATTTCGGTTCGTAGATTGAGTTTTAAAACTCAATTTTTCAGTTCAAAACTCAATTTTTTTGAGTAAAAAATCAAAAGTTTTCACCAAAATATTTATACTCAATTTGTGTGTTGGAAACTGAATTTTCAAGCTTCGGAAACTGAATTTTCAAGCTTCGTAAATTCGAAATTTCAATACCCGGTTGTCAGGAAATCATCCCATGGTCGCGAAAGCACATGTGAATCTGTCGGCAGCAACAACAACGTCAAGTGCAAACTCCGTCAGCTGCTCTGAATTTACCTCGGATGACTTAGTGTATATTCATCCGAGACTAGTTTATCCGACGTAATGTTAGTTACATCGACGTATATTTCCGTGGAAGAATCCCGAATACTTATGAACCGTAATTTCACTGAACAATCGACGAGTCGCCATTTTTAATTTTTTTTTCGTTTTCGTTTGACCTTTTCGTTCTCGTTCCTTCCAACGCAGGGAGATACAAACGATACTGAATAAACACACGTTGTTTTCGTAGAATGCCAATCGTAAGTATTTCTTTGTATAATCTGTGTGGTCTGTCTTGAGAAAATAGTAATACTGTATCATTTTCACTTTGGTTTGATTATAACGAAAATTGACACAACCCTACAGCGTGCGGTTTGAAAACATGACAAGGGAGTGAACTCTTCCTAGCGAGAGAGCAAGCAAGCGTTTTGAAGCGTTTCGTTGTTGTTTTTTTCCTCCTTTTTTTTGTTAACCATATTCTATCAAAATAATATCATCCTCAAGACTCCTATCATTTGTGTAACCCAATACAATCATCGTGTATATAAATAAAATATATAGGCCTACAATCATCGTTTTATAAACCAGTGTGATTTTCGGTGGTCATTTGTAATTGAATAATATCACAATAACTGGAACTTCACTTATGTCATCACAATATTTTTATATTTATTAATTCACTGCTTTTGTTAAATGTTTCCATAATTAAAATTATTTTTCTGTTAATGTTAAATTTTGGATAATGGTTTCTTCAAATTTAATTTTAGATCTAAATTAATAGATAAATGGGGTTTTTATGATATCAATATATATTTTCTTTATAATTACCACCTAACAAGTTGGGCCATATTTGTATACTGAAATTGGATGTGTGTTTGTGTATTATTCAGACAGTCCTGTGTGGAAGTTGGAAAAAGGAATTAAAAGTTCTGTTATGTACTGTTGATTGATTGAGATATAACAGCTTTCAGAGAGGGAAATAGTTGACACTCCTCACTGCATGTATATGAGGAGTGCATGTATATATAAATGCAAACCAGTACCGGCAGCATTGCAAAGTTTTACCTGATTACCTGAAGTATTACTCGTAAACAACTTGAATAAATCTAACATAATTTGTTCATGTATCCTGCCGGATACCTGAAAACATAATGATGGAAACGAGTAAACGCAATCAACGACACAAAATGGTTTTAATTACACAAAAGGTTAAAAAATACCTGAATTGGTAACAGTGGACAAGGTTCACAGAAGGTAACATTTACCCTGGTTTGTAAAAAAATTATATACTCAACATTGGGGGGAAAAATGACCCTGGTTTGTAAAAAATTTATATACTCAATTTGAGGGATAAAAAATGCTGATAAATTTTATTTTAACTCAATTTGAGTGAAAAAAACCTCAATTTTCCAGATTTCGGTTCGTAAAATTTGGACTTCTATGAATCCCTGAGTATCATACATGATGGTGTAACCCTCCATTATTGTAAATGTTTGTGGAGTGGAAGGGGAGAGGGGGGCATTGTCTGGATACCTGACTGCTAAGGTTTGTGCAGGTTCCTTAAAGTATACTTTCCTGAAAACACTGCATGGTACATGTAGTTTGATGAAGTAGCCACTTATTCTCATGTTAGTAGGAAGGGGGGGGGTATCTGTGGCGGTGTTACATAATTGTGAATGGTTTATAATTCTGCTCGCTTTCTTCCATCATATGTCTGGGCTTGCTCGTCCATAGCCTTCAGTTCGTCTGTACCGCCGATTTTGTCTACGTTGGAAATTGAATCTGTTCTGAGTTGACCTTCGGCAAGGCTTTGGTGTAAGACCTCCCATTGAAAAGGTAATATCCTGGACAAAAGACTGACAATACAACTTGCAGCAGATCCTTTGTCAATTATATTTCGTGAGTCTTACACCAAATCGTTGCCTGACCTTCCGTGAAAAAGGATCGCTTAGACACCAGAAATTACCTTTAGGTTGAAGACACTGCTCTCGGTTAAAACAACCAGGAAACTTCTTTGATGATGCCCAGGCCTACATGCGGACTTCTAAGCATTTCTTTTCTGACAACAGCAGCTCCGCAATGTTGCTGTTGTTGTTGGTACAGGAAGCAATTTGCTCACGCATGCGTGTTTAAAATACGCTTTGCATGCTGGGATATGAATTACGTCATAAATACCAAACTGCGGCTTTCGGAGTGAAAACATATATTGGTCCAAATGTTTGCCACGCCATGATGGACCGAATGAAATTGGTACATCGTTTGTCCACACCCACACGCTCCTACATTGGCGGTGAAAAAACCGTTTGTCAATATATGATGTACCATATGTTTACCAATGTCGGACCATGATGGTTACAGGTTGGGGAAAACGCGTGTGTATAAAGCTAAGCAAAAATTATGATAAACTGTAAAAAGAGAATCTTGAACCGAACATAGGGAAAATGAAGCAAAGATTTAACATCTGGTCTGGGAGAGGGTTAACGCCTCTTGGTAAAATTTTACTCTCAAAATCTGAAGGTATATCTCGTTTAGTATATCAAGCTAGTGTTATACCTATTAATGGCAGTTATATAAGAACTGTAAACAAGGAATTATTTAGTTTCATCTGGGGATATGGCAGAGAAAAGGTCAAACGTAGGATAATGATAAATAATGAATGCTTTGGGGGATTGAATGCTCCAGATTTCTCTTTAATGAACAAAGCCATAAAATTAGTATGGTTAAAAAGGTTCTTTAATGGCAGTTATATAAGAACTGTAAACAAGGAATTATTTAGTTTCATCTGGGGATATGGCAGAGAAAAGGTCAAACGTAGGATAATGATAAATAATGAATGCTTTGGGGGATTGAATGCTCCAGATTTCTCTTTAATGAACAAAGCCATAAAATTAGTATGGTTAAAAAGGTTCTTCTCTGACGAAAAAAAAAAAATCTGACGAGGATAGCTTCTGGAAAATTATACCTGCAGCTATTTTCGATAAACTTGGTGGATTCGAATTTTTACTACAGTGCAATTTTAACTCCAAGAAACTCAATGAATCTGTTCCGTTATTTTATCAGCAAGTCCTTGACTCTTGGAAAGAACTGTATAGTACCGAGCGTGGAATTTTTCAGCAGATTATCTGGAATAACCAGGATATATTATATTCAGGAAAGTCCTTATTTTACGGCAATTGGTTTGATGTGGGTATTGTTTATGTTCAAGATCTGATAGACAATAATGGTAATCTTATGGATTTTAAGGGTGTTTGTGCTAAATACAACCTAACTTTGAATTACGATAATTATAAATTATGGAGAGTATTAGAGAAATCTTGTTTCACTGCTATCCAGAATAAAATACCATGTGTTAAAGAAAGTTTGCCAAAAAATTTTGACATACCCTTCATAGATGATATTATTATATCCCATCACAAGGTTTGTTGTAAATTGTTTTATCGTGCATTAGTTTTGAAGCACGCACTGCGCAAAACCATTCATCCTGGAGACCTGGACGTTGACCAACATCTTATTTGGAAACTTCCCTATGAAACTAAAGTTGAAAACAAAGTTAAAATATTACAATTCAAAATTCTTCATTCAATCTATCCCTCCGACAGTTATTTATTTAAATTAACTGTGATGTCATCTCCGAACTGTGCCCATTGTGGAAGTATTGACGTACTCGAGCATAATCTTGTTCATTGTGATGTTAAAAAGAAGTTTTGGAAGTTTTTTAACGAATGGATCAAACAGATCGTCGATCACACACTGGATCTCTCGGACGCTAATATTTTGTTCGGAATCTTCAGTAAAACAGATCCCCAAGATGAAGTCAAATTACTCAACTTTTGTATTTTGTATGCTAAGTATTATTTGTACTCCTGTCATGTTAGCAGATCACCGGTATATTTCATAAATTTTCTCTCCTTCTTACAATCCACTGTTTTAATTTTTAGAAAAAGTACACTATTGAACCATAAGTTCCTTGATGAGCTATAAATTGTTAGCGAACCCATTTCGTAACTATATTGTCCGCCATAATCAACGGAATATACTTAGTCTTGTATGGTACTTGATCTTGTCGATCTATCATAGTATAATAATTCACAGACGAGAAAACAATTTATCATTACATGTATTAGAAAACCAGTTATATTAAAAACCAGATGAATGTTTACATATCTTCACTTCCACGTGGTGTCTACACGTGTTCACTGTTTACGATATGCTTCATTAATATTCATTGAACAGAGTAAACTGTGTCTATTGGTGCTTAAAACAATGTACCGTACGTTTAGTATATTTGACGCCTTCTGTGGTTCACCCCGTGCATCTTAGTTACTTTGTTAATACAATTGCGCACAAATGTAACCTTTCACCAGACGCAATGTTCTGATAGCACATGGCTTTTGGGAAATTACGTCAGTATGCATCTGATATGTGTCCCTGATGTTTTGAAGATGTTCATTTTAACGTCTAACATTCATCTTTTTTAGTATATTTTGTCTGTTGTTTTTGTTTACAATTTTTTCTTATCGGTCCTTGTCAGTATTTAATCCTCGTTTCCTTTTTTTATTACAATGATTACTGTCGATATCGTGTCTTTGTCCATAGTTTCAAAAAATATACAAATTTATATAGATGGTATAGTTTCACTCGGCCATGGACGGCTTGGAGAATTACCATGTATGTGATATATTGCTGCATAATCTGTGTATCTGAGACAGTTGTCAAAAGCCTTTCTCTCTTAGCCATGCCCCAAATGCCATATTAATATTCATTGTTGGCACGTGTCAATAATCGGCGCTCGATGGGTCAATTTATTATTCATCAGCGTAATATGGTAACATTGTTCTTTTATAATTTTCACGCCAGAATGTAAATTAACAACAATGTATTTAAACTAATCGGGAATGTACTAACAAATGTCATTCCTTTTAACCACGCCCCATTGGTCATATTGATATTGGTCCTTGCTGGAACGTGTCCGAATCGGTCACAATTTATTTTTAAATCAAACAGAATGCAGCAACTTTAACCTGGAAATTTGTATTGGAATAAAGTAACGATTGTCAGTAAAATTATTACGTTCCGGCTATAGCATATTATGCATTGTTTTATTACAGTATCAATAATATATTATCTTTGCCCCGTATTCCATGGCCACGTGGAACTGTAGGGGTTGCTTGTAAAACCGTGGCTATACCATCACTTGGAGAGAGAAAAAAAAAAAAAAAAAAAAAAATAGAAGACAGTGGCATCATATCTCTGAATAATTTACATTGACGACAATGTTAACGACGGTCTGGCTGATTCTCGTATTAAATTTAGACTTTCATATTTCGAAAGGAGGTTTATTTCAAGTGTTACAAGGTGATAACTTATTGACAACCATTATTATTGAAATTTTCCAGCCGTGCGCGCTACTACACATCATGTATCGATTTAACCTTTTTCTCTGCCTGCTGAAACCAGTGCCCAGGCCCCGCAAATAGTCCCCCGGGCGAAGTATGTTATCGAGCATTGATTCGAAATTTTTTTTTAAAATGCAGCTGAAGTGAAAAAATACCATATTAATTGACGCCGGTACCATCGCCATTTCATTAATAGCAGGAACGAAGACGGGAAAAACTCGAGACGATTCTGATCTTTAGCAGAGATTACGTTGGTTAACGGATCGGGACTTTTTGTATTTAGATGCCTGGAGCCCAAACAATGTATGCAAACTAAGAATAGGCATAAATGTTCGTTCTGTACAAAACGTAGCAGAATATTCATTGTGAAACTGAACGGATACTAGGTCTCCCTAAAATGTATCCTCTTTTCTATAATTGGATTGCATTCAGTAACACCATTCATATATTGATAATTTAGTGATAACTTGCTGGCAATTTATGTCTGTCCATTTCAATTAGTCATTTACATTGGAGCTTGTCAAAAAATCAATAGTTTAACTCAGCATCAATTTTCTTCCCTTTTGAAAACTATTAAACAATACTCCTCTGTAGATTTGAAAGAAACCGAACTAGACGAGGTGCACTACGAGTCCTTGAACCTTGAACTAAACGAACAGCTGTTCTTCGAAATGCTTCTTTTGGAACTAAGGGGGGAAACTATACAATTTTCGGCCAGAAAGAAGAAGGAGAAATCTAAGATAGAAAATGATCTAAATACAGACATACAAAGCTTAGAAAACAGACTGAATTCATCAGCAGATGCAGATATACAGCAAAAAATACAGAAGTTAAATTTTTATTAAACAATACTCCTCTGTAGATTTGAAAGAAACCGAACTAGACGAGGTGCACTACGAGTCCTTGAACCTTGAACTAAACGAACAGCTGTTCTTCGAAATGCTTCTTTTGGAACTAAGGGGGGAAACTATACAATTTTCGGCCAGAAAGAAGAAGGAGAAATCTAAGATAGAAAATGATCTAAATACAGACATACAAAGCTTAGAAAACAGACTAAATTCATCAGCAGATGCAGATATACAGCAAAAAATACAGAAGTTAAATTTTGAACTTGAGTCTCTTAGAAAAGAAAAAATGGAGGGGGTAATGGTAAGATCTCGAGCTAGATGGCTACTGGACGGTGAAAAACCCACCCGATACTTTTGTAGCCTAGAGAAACGCAACTTCACCAATAAAACTATCCCTAGAAAACAGACCGAAGACTGCGAAATTACGAACCAACAAGAGATGCTTGCTGAGGTAAAACAGTTCTATGGTAAATTGTACCAAGCACAAGATAACGAAAATTTAGGGTTAGAAGATTTAAATTTTAGAACTTTCAACAAACTTTCTGACATAGAAAGTCAATCCCTCGAAGGACTGTTAACCCCCACAGAAGTTCTCGTAGCTTTGAAAAGAACTAAAAACAATAAAAGCCCGGGAACGGATGGGTTCACCTCTGAATTCTTCAAAAAAATTTGGAGAGACATCAGTTTCTTCTTGATAGCCAGTTGAAACTATGGTTTCAATATACAAGGGATGTCTATTACACAAAGGCATGGGTTAATAACGTGTCTTCCAAAGGGGGACAAGCCTAGGCAATTTTTGAAGAACTGGAGACCTATAACACTCCTCAATGTGCAAGATAAGATTGCGTCCGCCTGTATTGCCGAGAGAATTAAGAAATATCTAGACAAAATTGTACACAATGATCAAAGTGGATTCGTGAAGGGTAGGTTCATTGGGGACAACATAAGGTTGATATTTGATATAATGGATATCACAAAGATAAGTGAAATTCCTGGCTGTTTGTTACTAATAGACTTTGAAAAAGCTTTCGACACTATATCCTGGAATTTTCTAAGACAAACTCTGAAGTTATTCAAATTTGGGCCCTCCATTTGCCAGTGGGTAGACACTTTTTATAATAATATATTTTCCTCTGTACAACAGTGCGGTTTTCTATCGGATACCTTCCAAATTGGACGGGGATGTAGACAAGGAGATACGCTCTCTCCCTATTTGTTTATTTTATGTGCTGAAATTCTAGCCTTACTCGTTCGTGAGAATGAACAAATAAAAGGAATTAAAATTGGTGATAAAGAATATAAAATTTCTCAATTTGCGGATGATACTACCCTCTTTTTAGATGGGTCAGACGCCTCACTTAAAGCCTGTTTAGAAACACTCGAGTGGTACGGTAGGCTGTCGGGTCTGAAAGTCAATAAGGATAAAACTAAGATCTTCTGTCTTGGACGGAAGAAAAAGCCACTCGATAAATCTTTTTTGGAACGCAACTTAGACTGGTCTCAAAATTCCTTCAAAACGCTTGGGGTAACATTCACTATGGGTATGATAGACATGGTAGAAATTAATTATACTGAAAAGCTAAAAGAGATACAACACTTATTAGGAAGTTGGTCGCAACGTTCATTAACAGTTCTGGGTAAAGTCGTAATAGTAAAAACATTAGCTATTCCAAAATTAAATCACTTGCTGTTTACGCTGCCAAACCCTCCCCAAAACATACTTACCAAGATAAAAAATATATTGTATAAATTCATTTGGAGAGGGAATGATAAGGTAAACAGGAAACAATTTTCGCAAGACTATGATAAGGGAGGAGTTAAAATGGTGGATTTAGATAGCTTTATTAAATCCGTTAAAATTACTTGTTTCCGGAGAATTGTGCAACGGTCATCCCCTAGTAGGCATCTTCTATACTACATTTTGAATATTCCATACCACTTAGAAGAATGCGGCCCTGGGCAAATGGAAACATTGAGCAAGTCCGTCAAAAACGCTTTTTGGAAAGATGTATTTTTGGCCTGGAATGAATTTATGAAACAACTTAAGGTGAATAATATAGCTCAAGCTATGTCACAATATATATGGTTCAATGACAATCTGAAGGTTGGTCATCAACCAGTGTTCTATAAAACCTGGTACTTTAGTGGAATACGCTACGTTAATGACCTCTTCGACTCAAACGGATCTTTCTGTACATTACAGGAACTAGAAAAAACGTATGATATAAAAATAAACTTCCTAAACTACGTAGGAATCAAAACGGTAGTAAAACATTTCTTGGAACCCTTCGGACCTGTATCTAAATTGGCCTACCCAATTATGCCCTACTTCATTGAAATTCTAACAAAATTCGACAAAGGAACTAAGCCTTTTTACGGAACACTTGTAACATCCAAATATTCAAAATCAAACAGGGAAAATAAATGGGAGGCTATTTTAAATATCGGCGAGCAAGAATGGAAAAAAATTCACTCCATGCCATTTAAATGCACGAAAGATGTGGCTCTTATGTGGTTTCAGTATCGTTTAACAAACCGGATCCTGGCCACAAACACTTTTCTTCAGAAAATACATATAGTCGATTCGGATTTGTGCGATTCTTGTAACATTGAAAGAGAAACGCTCACTCATATATTTTTTGATTGTCCAGTAACGAAAGAATTTTGGCACGCTCTTTTTCAATGGATATCAGACAAGGCTGAACATATTGTCATAGTTAACACAAGCTGCAAATTAATACTTTTTGGAGGTCTTTACAACGACAAAGCATTTAATACCATTTTGCTGCTAGCAAAACGGCACATATATGACAGTAAGTTGAAGAAGACCGTGTCAAAAATTGAAATCTTTAAGAAAATTTTAGTAAAATATTATGAAACCGAAAAAGTTGCCAACTATATAGAATGTCAGCACGATATCTTCCAAGCCAGGTGGTCCAGTTTCCATGCACTGCTACTTTAGTTCTGTACAACAGATACACAGTATGTACTCCCTGAACCCTCCACCATGTATAGGTAATGTGCTCCTAATGTCAAGTGTCAGTTCATTTTATTATAGTTATCTATATTTATATATACAGTAAAACAGGTTTAATGCCTTTCTGATTATAATTGCCACGTGATGAAAATGAAATAATTATATCGACGGCGAATATGGCGCAAAATATGATGTATACACTTTTGCTGAATGGTGCTAACCTGAATAAAAATATATATAAAAAAAAAAAAAAAATCTTCTCTTTTTTAGTGTGTATAACAAACTGAACTCTACAGAATGACAACAATTACTCCGTGATTTGATCAATGTCACACTTGAAATAACTTTGTATATATGACAGAAACAACTCCATAAACCGGAAGCAGACTGAGTGGGTCACAAATAAATTGAGGCCGTACAGACTTATGAAAAACGTAATGTTTTGATATTCGGGAAGTGTTTTGTTTTGTATTGTTTTTATTATCACTACTGATTGTGAGACATGAATAAATGGATATATCTAACGGTCTATCTACTGGTAGCTTCATAGCTGAAATATTGATGAAGGTGATGTAAATTCAACTCTCTATCTTTACTTTACATGTTGCTCTGGGCCTACAGATGAACGGAGCATGGGAGATAACTCGAATCAGACCGACATTCAGCAATAAAGACAGACCGCCTTCAAACAAGAATAGCTGTGAACGTCGTTCGTTCAGGTCGAAATCAAGGAAAGAAACTCCCTATGGTTTCCCATGTTATACAGCCAGCCTACCTTTGTAATTTCCAGCACTTGGTAGAGTTGTGCCGTATTATCACATTGTGAAATTTATCACTTTTCTAAAATTTCTTTGCATTGATCAAGTTTAACAACCTTCCTATAGTGATAACTTACTGGCAAGTAGTGAAAACTGTGATAAGGATATTGATATGGAAAAACTGCATTCGTAGAGGATTCTGAAACGAGAAAACATACAGGATTTTAGGATCGATATCGGCGAACGGCTGTATTTTAAATTCACATTGATAAGGAATTTGTTCAAAAATACGCCTGTATTCGATTAATTCAAACCAGGTTTATAGAATGGACATTTTCATTCAATATCGCTGTTCAGACGTTCAACAACCTGGATTATCATGTTGACCAGCTGGCTGCCAGGCGACAAATAGTTAAAATAACATGGGATATGCATTAGTGAGTCTCCCCTAAGCCTGTTAATGAAGATACAGGTATACTGGGAACGTCCAGTTGGACTGTTATTACGCAAGACGTTTAGATCACAAAGAAATTGTTTTATTATGTCTGCAGACTCCTCCCCTCAGTCCCCACTCCCACTTTCGCAAATAATACCCGGTTCCTTTCTATCATAGCCCAGTCGAGACATTTTCTCCCGATTTCCAAAAGACAAGCATATGAAAGGGACATAATGACAGGTGACCTTGAATATCCACGTAATATACAATAGGGGAGAAAACTAGAGCGATACTAATTGTAGTGGTGAGACATGAACACATGGATCCACATACATAGTAAAATTGTACAGAAATCGGGGAACTCCCACTGAACTGTGAGAATAAACTTGCTAAATTTATTAACTCTTTTCCCCATATTATCTCCGTTTACCTCATGTCCGATTTGTGTTTTGTTGCTCCTATCTAACAATCACTGTATGAAGTCTTGCAGTTTGATAATTTACTCAGTGTACGCAATTATCATGTAGTATTTGTACAGGTGTGAATATGATCTAGGTGGGGTCAAAATTAATACTGTGCATACCCCCATTTTTAAACTTTATTTGTTTTTCCCCATCAATTTCCTTCGAACCACAAATGGCTTATTAAGTTTGTAGCCAACCAGTGATTTAATTTATAGGGCAAAAATAAACTATTGTTCAGTTCATGGCTTTACGAGCTGTATATTTATGAATGTGCAAGCTGCGTCATACTATTCTCAGAAGAATACTATCAATAAACAAATCTAGTACTTATTATTGCTCCATAACCCAGAAACTCTGGCTGTGATAGGTAAATTTAGGGTAAGGGGGCGTGGCATTCCTATCACAGCCGAGATCGCACCTAGGTTAAATTTTAGCGATAAAAATTTGACTGGCGAAGAGCAACTTTTCGCTGACGAAAATAACGAAACGGGAGAGAAAAAATATGCCAATTTGATACAGTTTGACCGACCTGAGCTTCTTTCACCATGTACCATCTCTAATGACTGGTTGGGACTCAGAAATTAGTGACTCAAAAAATTAGTGACGACGAAGAAAACACAATAAACGCTCGATTTCGATGTTTACCGCCATTTCCTCAGATTACAGCTTAACGAGACTTGACCGCGCGTGCGCACTAGTATCGTGACCTTTCTGATCTGACTATGGTGAAATGGACGAGTCACGTGGTCAGAAAGGTCAATCGCGTTGGAAATCTCGTTTCTCAACGAGACTGAAAATGGCGGCAACTTGACGAGTTAGATGACAAAATTAGAGTTTGGAAGAAGATTTCGTCTAACGGAATGAGTCATTAGTTGATTATCAAAGTTCTGGAGATGCCAAATCATATTATTTATTCGATAAAATGCTTTTCGTGCCTTTGTCTCAATTCCCCACGCCGTGTGCAGTTGAAGATCTCGAGCGACTGACGTCTTATTTATTTTTTTCCTTTTCGGTCTGTATATGTGATTCGGGCTAAAGGGTCAGCAACAACAATAATAATAAAAAAAAAAAATAGACCCCTTAGCCGATGTTTTCGGGCTAATTGCTCCATAGCTATATGCCTACGACATCGGTTATCCATTTCATATTTGTGAATTTGTAATCATTTTGTGACCGTGCAGGGAGATTATAAAGTTGTCAATGTAAGGCATATTCAACACACCGTTTTGGACCATTCATTATTCCTGTTGATTTAACACGGAGAGATAGAGAGGGGGACCATTCCAGAATTGTTGTTGAGCGGTTATACATGCATAGTCAATTAATAGGGAAATTGTGCGTATATTAGAAGTTCTCTTTCGAAGTAATTGGTTGGCCCTGAAAAGGGCCGTTAGGATATGATTTGATTAAGAGTTATTTAAGCTCTCTCGCCACGGATTCTCCTGGCAAGCTGGATGTCCTTGGGCATGATGGTCACACGTTTGGCGTGGATGGCGCACAGGTTGGTGTCCTCAAACAGACCGACCAGGTAAGATTCGCTGGCCTCCTGAAGAGCCATGACGGCGGAGCTCTGGAAGCGGAGATCGGTTTTGAAATCCTGGGCGATTTCACGAACCAGACGCTGGAATGGCAGTTTGCGGATGAGAAGCTCGGTGCTCTTCTGGTACCGTCTGATTTCACGGAGAGCGACTGTTCCTGGCCTGTATCTGTGGGGTTTCTTCACACCTCCGGTGGCTGGGGCGCTCTTTCTGGCTGCCTTGGTGGCCAACTGTTTACGGGGAGCCTTTCCTCCGGTAGATTTACGGGCGGTCTGCTTGGTACGAGCCATTTCGTCTGTAAAATGTCCTTCGTCTCTGTCGTAGAACGATGAAAAGTGGAATGATTTCAAACGGGTTTCTAACTGTATTTAAGACAGCGTTCTTTGTTAGCTCCTGTCAAACAGCTTTTCGGTTGGTTTATTTTTCGGCGCGCTTGTCACTGAGTGGCTGCTGTTTCTGATAGCCGATTGGTTGAATATTCCCACAACGATTGGCTGGTTATGGCGCACATTGCTGTGTTCTTTGTTAACTAGAATCCTCTCAAGCTCAACATGGTTTAAGTCAGGCAAACTACATAACCCCGAAAACATGCCAGTTCCCTGTATGTCTGTGTATACTGTAGCAAGACGGGTTTTCGAATAATGGCTGTACCATGCTAAGTGTATACTGTAGTTTGAGTCTAAATGTTAGACGGGTTGGCTGACTAAGGGATTATGTATGATGGGAAAATATAACGTAGACTCTCAACAATCTACTCAGCCTTATTATGACATGTTCCACAACAACTTTCGTGCTCCACTTGCAAATGTCATCCTATGATTTAATATACCCGGTTATTCAAGCCCAAATATCATGTTATAAGCAACTAATTGGGTACATTGTATATATCAGTCAGTGCAAACAGGTACGATTAAACTAATTACTAATTATTTGTTTACCCTGCAGAAATGAGTATTCACACTTATGGTGAGACTGATTATTTTGAACTTGTCGAGCCCAAGTATCATATTTCAGGCATTCCTTTGCTACTGATTATTTCTCTTATCTTCTTCGAATTGTATATAGGCTGTAACTATAAAAAAAGGCACATTGTCTTGTCCAGCGAATAATATATATATTTATGACAGCATATTGTAACCGTCAGCTGATATTCGACATCCAATATTCAGCAGTCGCGCCCACGAACGAATTTTGCGTCAGTAATCGAAACCCTTTTCTTACAACAGCTAGCATCAGTTCCAGGTGCGCATGAAATAAAAATTACCCCCGCCCCTCCACAAGATTATTTGAATAGGATCGTTCTCCAGTCCTATATGCTTATATTTTAATCTTGATTCGGGTGAGAATCGAGTCAGTATTTTTCGGATGGGTGTTTCACAATGTAGGAGTATAATTATGTTCTAATTTATGGCTAAAGATGACTGCAATTGCCTCTACTTTTATTTTCCATCAAATTCGGATTCTCCAATGTAGTGTAAACTAGTTCTTTAATTTCATCTAAGTTAACACAGGAAAATATCGACATGTGAGATCTTAAAAGTTCGCACATGTTTTTTT
The DNA here is from genome assembly GCA_036873755.1 of Hanleya hanleyi. Taxonomy (NCBI): domain Eukaryota; kingdom Metazoa; phylum Mollusca; class Polyplacophora; order Lepidopleurida; family Hanleyidae; genus Hanleya; species Hanleya hanleyi. The sequence goes on from JAVTVY010005913.1 coordinate 21,457, forward strand.
TTTATTGTAACTTTACTGAAATATTTCACACTGTTCAGCAAAATAGCTCCGTGCCAATGTGGATTAAGATTAAATATCAATCGCCATCCAAATTTTTGTGAATGACAGATGCACGCTCCGATCACCCTGACATGCTTCCAATCGTGAGAGTGTCCTCCAAGGAGGACACGACGTGTCATAACATATATATAATTTGATAGCGTAACTTGTCAATCAACAATGGCGATGAGCTGGCACTTGTGATTATAATTATTGTATGGCAATGGTACAATAAATAGATATAATAAACAGTATAAATATAAGGTACGAAATATAGTAATACCTGACAATTTATTTTCTTCCGTATTTTTTTTGTTTTTTTTGTGGTATGTTGGTTGTTTATGATCATTTGATCAAAATCGCAATTAAAGGGGTCCATAATATTTACCGTAAATGTATTATATATGAATAGATACACGATAGCTAATCAAGAAAATATCAGAATTACTGTTGAAATATTACATAATCAATATAAACCAGCTGTATCACAGCCTTTCAATGCAGACGAAATAGGACGGATTGCGAAAAAGCTGGGGGCGGGGGAGAAAACAACGGCTTACTGACGTGGAAGCATCAGAGCATGGGAGATAACTCCAAGCTGGCTATGACACCCAGCTTAGAAGACAGCGGCATCATATCTCTGAATAATTTACATTGACGACAATGTTAACGACGGTCTGGCTGATTCTCGTATTACATTTAGACTTTCATATTTCGAAAGGAGGTAGTTTATTGCAAGCGTTACAAGGTGATAACTTATTGACAACCATTATTATTGAAATTTTCCAGCCGTGCGCGCTACTACACATCATGTATCGATTTAACCTTTTTCTCTGCCTGCTGAAACCAGTGCCCAGGCCCCGCAAATAGTCCCCCGGTCGAAGTATGTTATCGAGCATTGATTCGAAATTTTTTTTTAAAAATGCAGCTGAAGTGAAAAAATACCATATTAATTGACGCCGGTACCATCGCCATTTCATTAATAGCAGGAACGAAGACGGGGAAAAACTCGAGACGATTCTGATCTTTAGCAGAGATTACGTTTAGGGACGTTTACGGATCGGGACTTTTTGTATTTAGATGCCTGGAGCCCAAACAATGTATGCAAACTAAGAATAGGCATAAATGTTCGTTCTGTACAAAACGTAGCAGAATATTCATTGTGAAACTGAACGGATACTAGGTCTCCCTAAATGTATCCTCTTTTCTATAATTGGATTGCATTCAGTAACACCATTCATATGTTGATAATTTAGTGATAACTTGCTGGCAATTTATGTCTGTCCATTTCAATTAGTCATTTTCATTGGAGCTTGTCAAAAAATCAATAGTTTAACTCAGCATCAATTTTCTTCCCTTTTTTAGTGTGTATAACAAACTGAACTCTACAGAATGACAACAATTACTCCGTGATTTGATCAATGTCACACTTGAAAGAACTTTGTATATATGACAGAAACAACTCGATAAACCGGAAGCAGACTGAGTGGGTCACAAATAAATTGAGGCCGTACAGACTTATGAAAAACGTAATGTTTTGATGTTCGGGAAGTGTTTTGTTTTGTATTGTTTTTATTATCACTACTGATTGTGAGACATGAATAAATGGATATATCTAACGGTCTATCTACTGGTGGCTTCATAGCTGAAATATTGATGAAGGTCATGTAAATTCAACTCTCTATCTTTACCTTACATGTTGCTCTGGGCCTACAGATGAACGGAGCATGGGAGATAACTCGAATCAGACCGACATTCAGCAATAAAGACAGACCGCCTTCAAGCAAGAATAGCTGTGAACGTCGTTCGTTCAGGTCGGAATCAAGGAAAGAAACTCCCTATGGTTTCCCATGTTATACAGCCAGCCTACCTTTGTAATTTCCAGCACTTGGTAGAGTTGTGCCGTATTATCACATTGTGAAATTTATCACTTTTCTAAAATTTCTTTGCATTGATCAAGTTTAACAACCTTCCTATAGTGATAACTTACTGGCAAGTAGTGAAAACTGTGATAAGGATATTAATTGATATGGGAAAAACTGCATTCGTAGAGGATTCTGAAACGAGAAAACATACAGGATTTTATGATCGATATCGGCGAACGGCTGTATTTTAAATTCACATTGATAAGGAATTTGTTCAAAAATACGCCTGTATTCGATTAATTCAAACCAGGTTTATAGAATGGACATTTTCATTCAATATCGCTGTTCAGACGTTCAACAACCTGGATTATCATGTTGACCAGCTGGCTGCCAGGCGACAAATAGTTAAAATAACATGGGATATGCATTAGTGAGTCTCCCCTAAGCCTGTTAATGAAGATACAGGTATACTGGGAACGTCCAGTTGGACTGTTATTACGCAAGACGTTTAGATCACAAAGAAATTGTTTTATTATGTCTGCAGACTCCTCCCCTCAGTCCCCACTCCCACTTTCGCAAATAATACCCGGTTCCTTTCTATCATAGCCCAGTCGAGACATTTTCTCCCGATTTCCAAAAGACAAGCATATGAAAGGGACATAATGACAGGTGACCTTGAATATCCACGTAATATACAATAGGGGAGAAAACTAGAGCGATACTAATTGTAGTGGTGAGACATGAACACATGGATCCACTAGTTCAACAAGCTGAACCCTGCTGACATTTAATTTTGTGATATTGACAACGCAGGGTTCAGCCGTTGAACCGAAATTTCCTATCGCAAAATTTTCGGCCTCCCGACCTAGGTAACAGCGGGTGGATTTGGGCTCGCAAAAATCGATAATACCTACCGCTTTGCACTCGCTTGGATAGAATACATATTTGCCTACTTCCCTGGCCATTTATTTTATCCGTCCAGCTTCTTTAATTTCCATAAACGGCAAAAGAAAAAAAAATCATCGCGGCTGATCTTCCAAAAACGAAATCGGCCGCCATTTTATCACGTGACTCTGAATCTCGCGTGATGTTATTCTAAATTCAGGATTACACGAGTCGGAAGAACTGAACCCGCTCAGTCGATCCAGTCGCTTAGGAGATGAAAAATCCCGTGAATCACTTTTTCCAGTATGTGCCTTCTATTATACTTGATACCTATAGTTACCATTTTACATTTAAAAGCAGATAATTTGACAGCCTTATGAGTGAGCCGTTTCCGACCTTCCCGTCTACAGTCCCGAAATTACAATCGAGGTACGATCAGTCTCGTGTCACCATAGTGATATTTTCAAAATGGTGGCATATTTAGTTTTTGGAAGATCAGCCGCGATGATTTTTTTTTTTCTTTCGCCGTTTATGGAAATTAAAGAAGCTGGACGGAGAAAATAAATGGCCAGGGAAGTAGGCAAATATGTATTCTATCCAAGCGAGTGCAAAGCGGTAGGTATTATCGATTTTTGGGAGCCCAAATCCACCCGCTGTTACCTGGGTCGGGAGGCCGAAAATTTTGCGATAGGAAATTTCGGTTCAACGGCTGAACCCTGCGTTGTCAATATCACAAAATTAAATGTCAGCAGGGTTCAGCTTGTTGAACTAATGGATCCACATACATAGTAAAATTGTACAGAAATCGGGGAACTCCCACTGAACTGTGAGAATAAACTTGCTAAATTTATTAACTCTTTTCCCCATATTATCTCCGTTTACCTCATGTCCGATTTGTGTTTTGTTGCTCCTATCTAACAATCACTGTATGAAGTCTTGCAGTTTGATAATTTACTCAGTGTACGCAATTATCATGTAGTATTTGTACAGGTGTGAATATGATCTAGGTGGGGTCAAAATTAATACTGTGCATACCCCCATTTTTAAACTTTATTTGTTTTTCCCCATCAATTTCCTTCGAACCACAAATGGCTTATTAAGTTTGTAGCCAACCAGTGATTTAATTTATAGGGCAAAAATAAACTATTGTTCAGTTCATGGCTTTACGAGCTGTATATTTATGAATGTGCAAGCTGTGTCATACTATTCTCAGAAGAATACTATCAATAAACAAATCTAGTACTTATTATTGCTCCATAGCTATATGCCTACGACATCGGTTATCCATTTCATATTTGTGAATTTGTAATCATTTTGTGACCGTGCAGGGAGATTATAAAGTTGTCAATGTAAGGCATATTCAACACACCGTTTTGGACCATTCATTATTCCTGTTGATTTAACACGGAGAGATAGAGAGGGGGACCATTCCAGAATTGTTGTTGAGCGGTTATACATGCATAGTCAATGAATAGGGAAATTGTGCGTATATTAGAAGTTCTCTTTCGAAGTAATTGGTTGGCCCTGAAAAGGGCCGTTAGGATATGATTTGATTAAGAGTTATTTAAGCTCTCTCGCCACGGATTCTCCTGGCAAGCTGGATGTCCTTGGGCATGATGGTCACACGTTTGGCGTGGATGGCGCACAGGTTGGTGTCCTCAAACAGACCGACCAGGTAAGATTCGCTGGCCTCCTGAAGAGCCATGACGGCGGAGCTCTGGAAGCGGAGATCGGTTTTGAAATCCTGGGCGATTTCACGAACCAGACGCTGGAATGGCAGTTTGCGGATGAGAAGCTCGGTGCTCTTCTGGTACCGTCTGATTTCACGGAGAGCGACTGTTCCTGGCCTGTATCTGTGGGGTTTCTTCACACCTCCGGTGGCTGGGGCGCTCTTTCTGGCTGCCTTGGTGGCCAACTGTTTACGGGGCGCCTTTCCTCCGGTAGATTTACGGGCGGTCTGCTTGGTACGAGCCATTTCGTCTGTAAAATGTCCTTCGTCTCTGTCGTAGAACGATGAAAAGTGGAATGATTTCAAACGGGTTTCTAACTGTATTTAAGACAGCGTTCTTTGTCATTAGCTCCTGTCAAACAGCTTTTCGGTTGGTTTATTTTTCGGCGCGCTTGTCACTGAGTGGCTGCTGTTTCTGATAGCCGATTGGTTGAATATTCCCACAACGATTGGCTGGTTATGGCGCACATTGCTGTGTTCTTTGTTAGCTAGAATCCTCTCAAGCTCAACATGGTTTAAGTCAGGCAAACTACATAACCCCGAAAACATGCCAGTTCCCTGTATGTCTGTGTATACTGTAGCAAGACGGGTTTTCGAATAATGGCTGTACCATGCTAAGTGTATACTGTAGTTTGAGTCTAAATGTTAGACGGGTTGGCTGACTAAGGGATTATGTATGATGGGAAAATATAACGTAGACTCTCAACAATCTACTCAGCCTTATTATGACATGTTCCACAACAACTTTCGTGCTCCACTTCCAAATATCATCCTATGATTTAATATACCCGGTTATTCAAGCCCAAATATCATGTTATAAGCAACTAATTCGGTACATTGTATATATCAGTCAGTGCAAACAGGTACGATTAAACTAATTACTAATTATTTGTTTACCCTGCAGAAATGAGTATTCACATTTATGGTGAGACTGATTATTTTGAACTTGTCGAGCCCAAGTATCATATTTCAGGCATTCCTTTGCTACTGATTATTTCTCTTATCGTCTTCGAATTGTATATAGGCTGTAACTATAAAAAAAGGCACATTGTCTTGTCCAGCGAATAATATATATATTTATGACAGCATATTGTAACCGTCAGCTGATATTCGACATCCAATATTCAGCAGTCGCGCCCACGAACGAATTTTGCGTCAGTAATCGAAACCCTTTTCTTACAACAGCTAGCATCAGTTCCAGGTGCGCATGAAATAAAAATTACCCCCGCCCCTCCACAAGATTATTTGAATAGGATCGTTCTCCAGTCCTATATGCTTATATTTTAATCTTGATTCGGGTGAGAATCGAGTCAGTATTTTTCCGATGGGTGTTTCACAATGTAGGAGTATAATTATGTTCTAATTTATGGCTAAAGATGACTGCAATTGCCTCTACTTTTATTTTCCATCAAATTGGGATTCTCCAATGTAGTGTAAACTAGTTCTTTAATTTCATCTAAGTTAACACAGGAAAATATCGACATGTGAGATCTTAAAAGTTCGCACATGTTTTTTTTTTATTGTAACTTTACTGAAATATTTCACACTGTTCAGCAAAATAGCTCCGTGCCAATGTGGATTAAGATTAAATATCAATCGCCATCCAAATTTTTTTGCCTTCTATTTCATATGATACAGGCACACCGAAGACCACAGACGAGTTGGACAAGACCTGAAACAGAAGACGGATGACGATTACAAGAATACCTACAGCGCCTTGAGTGACAACGCCGCATAGCAAGAACACCCAGAATCAGAATACTCGACCCTAGACCATACCGGACACGCTACCACTTAGATGTTACCGAACGGACACCTCAACACAGAATATGATCCTTTGACTTTCACGTAATATAGGACGTAGACCTGCCGTTCTGTACCCCACTACACACTCCAAGCAATTGTTACAGGCACAGATTTCTGGAAGGACCCACCCTGTTCCCAAGGGCATCGTTAGGGAAGTCGTCTCGAAGAATCCTGAAAACGCCCTGGTTCTCCCAGTTTTTTTCTGGACGGCTTTGTGCGTACTATGGGGTACTGAGACAAAGGAATCATCCACGCGATTATAACAAATATTTTCCAGTATAAAAACCAATAACAGACTTAACGACTTGTACATAGCGACTCTTCTCTACTAGTATTTATATTTCCTCATTGTTATTGTTATTCATTATTTAATTATTTATTTTAATACCTAGCGCTGCAAAAGATCTCAAATTAACAAAGAAATGTACCGTGAAATTTAAATAAAACATTGAGTTGATGGGCCGCGAAATCCGTATGGGAAGCGGCCCTTAAACTACAATTTCAATCAATCAATCAATTTTTTTGAATGACAGATGCACGCTCCGATCACCCTGACATGCTTCCAATCGTGAGAGTGTCCTCCAAGGAGGACACGACGTGTCATAACATATATATAATTTGATAGCGTAACTTGTCAATCAACAATGGCGATGAGCTGGCACTTGTGATTATAATTATTGTATGGCAATGGTACAATAAATAGATATAATAAACAGTATAAATATAAGGTACGAAATATAGTAATACCTGACAATTTATTTTCTTCCGTATTTTTTTTGTTTTTTTTTTGTGGTATGTTGGTTGTTTATGATCATTTGATCAAAATCGCAATTAAAGGGGTCCATAATATTTACCGTAAATGTATTATATATGAATAGATACACGATAGCTAATCAAGAAAATATCAGAATTACTGTTGAAATATTACATAATCAATATAAACCAGCTGTGTCACAGCCTTTCAATGCAGACGAAATAGGACGGATTGCGAAAAAGCTGGGGGCGGGGGAGAAAACAACGGCTTACTGACGTGGAAGCATCAGAGCATGGGAGATAACTCCAAGCTGGCTATGACACCCAGCTTAGAAGACAGCGGCATCATATCTCTGAATAATTTACATTGACGACAATGTTAACGACGGTCTGGCTGATTCTCGTATTACATTTAGACTTTCATATTTCGAAAGGAGGTAGTTTATTGCAAGCGTTACAAGGTGAAAACTTATTGACAACCATTATTATTGAAATTTTCCAGCCGTGCGCGCTACTACACATCATGTATCGATTTAACCTTTTTCTCTGCCTGCTGAAACCAGTGCCCAGGCCCCGCAAATAGTCCCCCGGTCGAAGTATGTTATCGAGCATTGATTCGAAATTTTTTTTTAAAAATGCAGCTGAAGTGAAAAAATACCATATTAATTGACGCCGGTACCATCGCCATTTCATTAATAGCAGGAACGAAGACGGGGAAAAACTCGAGACGATTCTGATCTTTAGCAGAGATTACGTTTAGGGACGTTTACGGATCGGGACTTTTTGTATTTAGATGCCTGGAGCCCAAACAATGTATGCAAACTAAGAATAGGCATAAATGTTCGTTCTGTACAAAACGTAGCAGAATATTCATTGTGAAACTGAACGGATACTAGGTCTCCCTAAAATGTATCCTCTTTTCTATAATTGGATTGCATTCAGTAACACCATTCATATATTGATAATTTAGTGATAACTTGCTGGCAATTTATGTCTGTCCATTTCAATTAGTCATTTACATTGGAGCTTGTCAAAAAATCAATAGTTTAACTCAGCATCAATTTTCTTCCCTTTTTTTAGTGTGTACAACAAACTGAACTCTACAGAATGACAACAATTACTCCGTGATTTGATCAATGTCACACTTGAAAGAACTTTGTATATATGACAGAAACAACTCGATAAACCGGAAGGACTGAGTGGGTCACAAATAAATTGAGGCCGTACAGACTTATGAAAAACGTAATGTTTTGATGTTCGGGAAGTGTTTTGTTTTGTATTGTTTTTATTATCACTACTGATTGTGAGACATGAATAAATGGATATATCTAACGGTCTATCTACTGGTGGCTTCATAGCTGAAATATTGATGAAGGTCATGTAAATTCAACTCTCTATACGGGAGTTGCACAAGTGCAGTCACATGGTACATTTTTGGGTGAGTTCCGGCCGACGGCATATGGGACGTAACCTGCGGGAGATTTGACGGTCGCGAAAATAACATTGAAGTCAATGGGATTTTTTTTTAAAACAAAGTTTTGCAGTTTGATTCTGGTAGATAATATTTGAGAAATGCATTAGCTTTCAAGCAAGACAACTTGTATAATTTTCACTCATATGAAACAGACGCTGTCAACGAAAAACTAGCGTGCTCCCATCCTCTCCCATGGTGCTTTGCGCTACGCTGCATTTACCCCTGTAGGGGTCTCGCCATTTTTTACAGGATTCTTGTAAAAACCAAGGACTGTTCTATCTGACTGTTTTACTGATCGCAAAATGCATATTTATCTCGAAATACACTAAACAGTTATTCAATGTATTTCAAAACGTCAGTTTCACACAGTTTGAAGGCAGCTTTTTGACAAAATACCCTAGAACTATATGCTGCGGGAATATATATCGGTGAGTAGCGACTGATATCAATTCGCCCAGTGAGACGGTCGCCATGTTCGTTCACTGTGGCAACAGATGACCTCGGGTCAACTCCGACACAGTCCGTGAGACCCTTACAGCGCTACATGGAGAGGCGCAAAGCAGAACGTAATGGATGCCTGGTAGAGCTTGGCGTGCTCCATGCAAATCTTACGACGCCAAACGACCGGAACTCACCCAGCAGGTCATGTGATCGACACTTGAGAAAGAGGCGAATCTTTACTTTACATGTTGCTCTGGGCCTACAGATGAACGGAGCATGGGAGATAACTCGAATCAGACCGACATTCAGCAATAAAGACAGACCGCCTTCAAGCAAGAATAGCTGTGAACGTCGTTCGTTCAGGTCGGAATCAAGGAAAGAAACTCCCTATGGTTTCCCATGTTATACAGCCAGCCTCCCTTTGTAATTTCCAGCACTTGGTAGAGTTGTGCCGTATTATCACATTGTGAAATTTATCACTTTTCTAAAATTTCTTTGCATTGATCAAGTTTAACAACCTTCCTATAGTGATAACTTACTGGCAAGTAGTGAAAACTGTGATAAGGATATTAATTGATATGGGAAAAACTGCATTCGTAGAGGATTCTGAAACGAGAAAACATACAGGATTTTATGATCGATATCGGCGAACGGCTGTATTTTAAATTCACATTGATAAGGAATTTGTTCAAAAATACGCCTGTATTCGATTAATTCAAACCAGGTTTATAGAATGGACATTTTCATTCAATATCGCTGTTCAGACGTTCAACAACCTGGATTATCATGTTGACCAGCTGGCTGCCAGGCGACAAATAGTTAAAATAACATGGGATATGCATTAGTGAGTCTCCCCTAAGCCTGTTAATGAAGATACAGGTATACTGGGAACGTCCAGTTGGACTGTTATTACGCAAGACGTTTAGATCACAAAGAAATTGTTTTATTATGTCTGCAGACTCCTCCCCTCAGTCCCCACTCCCACTTTCGCAAATAATACCCGGTTCCTTTCTATCATAGCCCAGTCGAGACATTTTCTCCCGATTTCCAAAAGACAAGCATATGAAAGGGACATAATGACAGGTGACCTTGAATATCCACGTAATATACAATAGGGGAGAAAACTAGAGCGATACTAATTGTAGTGGGGAGACATGAACACATGGATCCACATACATAGTAAAATTGTACAGAAATCGGGGAACTCCCACTGAACTGTGAGAATAAACTTGCTAAATTTATTAACTCTTTTCCCCATATTATCTCCGTTTACCTCATGTCCGATTTGTGTTTTGTTGCTCCTATCTAACAATCACTGTATGAAGTCTTGCAGTTTGATAATTTACTCAGTGTACGCAATTATCATGTAGTATTTGTACAGGTGTGAATATGATCTAGGTGGGGTCAAAATTAATACTGTGCATACCCCCATTTTTAAACTTTATTTGTTTTTCCCCATCAATTTCCTTCGAACCACAAATGGCTTAAGTTTGTAGCCAACCAGTGATTTAATTTATAGGGCAAAAATAAACTATTGTTCAGTTCATGGCTTTACGAGCTGTATATTTATGAATGTGCAAGCTGTGTCATACTATTCTCAGAAGAATACTATCAATAAACAAATCTAGTACTTATTATTGCTCCATAGCTATATGCCTACGACATCGGTTATCCATTTCATATTTGTGAATTTGTAATCATTTTGTGACCGTGCAGGGAGATTATAAAGTTGTCAATGTAAGGCATATTCAACACACCGTTTTGGACCATTCATTATTCCTGTTGATTTAACACGGAGAGATAGAGAGGGGGACCATTCCAGAATTGTTGTTGAGCGGTTATACATGCATAGTCAATGAATAGGGAAATTGTGCGTATATTAGAAGTTCTCTTTCGAAGTAATTGGTTGGCCCTGAAAAGGGCCGTTCGGATATGATTTGATTAAGAGTTATTTAAGCTCTCTCGCCACGGATTCTCCTGGCAAGCTGGATGTCCTTGGGCATGATGGTCACACGTTTGGCGTGGATGGCGCACAGGTTGGTGTCCTCAAACAGACCGACCAGGTAAGATTCGCTGGCCTCCTGAAGAGCCATGACGGCGGAGCTCTGGAAGCGGAGATCGGTTTTGAAATCCTGGGCGATTTCACGAACCAGACGCTGGAATGGCAGTTTGCGGATGAGAAGCTCGGTGCTCTTCTGGTACCGTCTGATTTCACGGAGAGCGACTGTTCCTGGCCTGTATCTGTGGGGTTTCTTCACACCTCCGGTGGCTGGGGCGCTCTTTCTGGCTGCCTTGGTGGCCAACTGTTTACGGGGAGCCTTTCCTCCGGTAGATTTACGGGCGGTCTGCTTGGTACGAGCCATTTCGTCTGTAAAATGTCCTTCGTCTCTGTCGTAGAACGATGAAAAGTGGAATGATTTCAAATTGATTGATCAATCAATCAATCAATCAATGATTTCAAACGGGTTTCTAACTGTATTTAAGACAGCGTTCTTTGTCATTAGCTCCTGTCAAACAGCTTTTCGGTTGGTTTATTTTTCGGCGCGCTTGTCACTGAGTGGCTGCTGTTTCTGATAGCCGATTGGTTGAATATTCCCACAACGATTGGCTGGTTATGGCGCACATTGCTGTGTTCTTTGTTAGCTAGAATCCTCTCAAGCTCAACATGGTTTAAGTCAGGCAAACTACATAACCCCGAAAACATGCCAGTTCCCTGTATGTCTGTGTATACTGTAGCAAGACGGGTTTTCGAATAATGGCTGTACCATGCTAAGTGTATACTGTAGTTTGAGTCTAAATGTTAGACGGGTTGGCTGACTAAGGGATTATGTATGATTGGAAAATATAACGTAGACTCTCAACAATCTACTCAGCCTTATTATGACATGTTCCACAACAACTTTCGTGCTCCACTTCCAAATATCATCCTATGATTTAATATACCCGGTTATTCAAGCCCAAATATCATGTTATAAGCAACTAATTCGGTACATTGTATATATCAGTCAGTGCAAACAGGTACGATTAAACTAATTACTAATTATTTGTTTACCCTGCAGAAATGAGTATTCACATTTATGGTGAGACTGATTATTTTGAACTTGTCGAGCCCGAGTATCATATTTCAGGCATTCCTTTGCTACTGATTATTTCTCTTATCTTCTTCGAATTGTATATAGGCTGTAACTATAAAAAAAGGCACATTGTCTTGTCCAGCGAATAATATATATATTTATGACAGCATATTGTAACCGTCAGCTGATATTCGACATCCAATATTCAGCAGTCGCGCCCACGAACGAATTTTGCGTCAGTAATCGAAACCCTTTTCTTACAACAGCTAGCATCAGTTCCAGGTGCGCATGAAATAAAAATTACCCCCGCCCCTCCACAAGATTATTTGAATAGGATCGTTCTCCAGTCCTATATGCTTATATTTTAATCTTGATTCGGGTGAGAATCGAGTCAGTATTTTTCGGATGGGTGTTTCACAATGTAGGAGTATAATTATGTTCTAATTTATGGCTAAAGATGACTGCAATTGCCTCTACTTTTATTTTCCATCAAATTCGGATTCTCCAATGTAGTGTAAACTAGTTCTTTAATTTCATCTAAGTTAACACAGGAAAATATCGACATGTGAGATCTTAAAAGTTCGCACATGTTTTTTTTTTATTGTAACTTTACTGAAATATTTCACACTGTTCAGCAAAATAGCTCCGTGCCAATGTGGATTAAGATTAAATATCAATCGCCATCCAAATTTTTTTGAATGACAGATGCACGCTCCGATCACCCAGACATGCTTCCAATCGTGAGAGTGTCCTCCAAGGAGGACACGACGTGTCATAACATACATGTATATATAATTTGATAGCGTAACTTGTCAATCAACAATGGCGATGAGCTGGCACTTGTGATTATAATTATTGTATGGCAATGGTACAATAAATAGATATAATAAACAGTATAAATATAAGGTACGAAATATAGTAATACCTGACAATTTATTTTCTTCCGTATTTTTTTTGTTTTTTTTTTGTGGTATGTTGGTTGTTTATGATCATTTGATCAAAATCGCAATTAAAGGGGTCCATAATATTTACCGTAAATGTATTATATATGAATAGATACACGATAGCTAATCAAGAAAATATCAGAATTACTGTTGAAATATTACATAATCAATATAAACCAGCTGTATCACAGCCTTTCAATGCAGACGAAATAGGACGGATTGCGAAAAAGCTGGGGGCGGGGGAGAAAACAACGGCTTACTGACGTGGAAGCATCAGAGCATGGGAGATAACTCCAAGCTGGCTAGGACACCCAGCTTAGAAGACAGCGGCATCATATCTCTGAATAATTTACATTGACGACAATGTTAACGACGGTCTGGCTGATTCTCGTATTACATTTAGACTTTCATATTTCGAAAGGAGGTAGTTTATTGCAAGCGTTACAAGGTGATAACTTATTGACAACCATTATTATTGAAATTTTCCAGCCGTGCGCGCTACTACACATCATGTATCGATTTAACCTTTTTCTCTGCCTGCTGAAACCAGTGCCCAGGCCCCGCAAATAGTCCCCCGGTCGAAGTATGTTATCGAGCATTGATTCGAAATTTTTTTTTAAAAATGCAGCTGAAGTGAAAAAATACCATATTAATTGACGCCGGTACCATCGCCATTTCATTAATAGCAGGAACGAAGACGGGGAAAAGCTCGAGACGATTCTGATCTTTAGCAGAGATTACGTTTAGGGACGTTTACGGATCGGGACTTTTTGTATTTAGATGCCTGGAGCCCAAACAATGTATGCAAACTAAGAATAGGCATAAATGTTCGTTCTGTACAAAACGTAGCAGAATATTCATTGTGAAACTGAACGGATACTAGGTCTCCCTAAATGTATCCTCTTTTCTATAATTGGATTGCATTCAGTAACACCATTCATATGTTGATAATTTAGTGATAACTTGCTGGCAATTTATGTCTGTCCATTTCAATTAGTCATTTACATTGGAGCTTGTCAAAAAATCAATAGTTTAACTCAGCATCAATTTTCTTCCCTTTTTTAGTGTGTATAACAAACTGAACTCTACAGAATGACAACAATTACTCCGTGATTTGATCAATGTCACACTTGAAAGAACTTTGTATATATGACAGAAACAACTCGATAAACCGGAAGCAGACTGAGTGGGTCACAAATAAATTGAGGCCGTACAGACTTATGAAAAACGTAATGTTTTGATGTTCGGGAAGTGTTTTGTTTTGTATTGTTTTTATTATCACTACTGATTGTGAGACATGAATAAATGGATATATCTAACGGTCTATCTACTGGTGGCTTCATAGCTGAAATATTGATGAAGGTCATGTAAATTCAACTCTCTATCTTTACTTTACATGTTGCTCTGGGCCTACAGATGAACGGAGCATGGGAGATAACTCGAATCAGACCGACATTCAGCAATAAAGACAGACCGCCTTCAAGCAAGAATAGCTGTGAACGTCGTTCGTTCAGGTCGGAATCAAGGAAAGAAACTCCCTATGGTTTCCCATGTTATACAGCCAGCCTACCTTTGTAATTTCCAGCACTTGGTAGAGTTGTGCCGTATTATCACATTGTGAAATTTATCACTTTTCTAAAATTTCTTTGCATTGATCAAGTTTAACAACCTTCCTATAGTGATAACTTACTGGCAAGTAGTGAAAACTGTGATAAGGATATTAATTGATATGGGAAAAACTGCATTCGTAGAGGATTCTGAAACGAGAAAACATACAGGATTTTATGATCGATATCGGCGAACGGCTGTATTTTAAATTCACATTGATAAGGAATTTGTTCAAAAATACGCCTGTATTCGATTAATTCAAACCAGGTTTATAGAATGGACATTTTCATTCAATATCGCTGTTCAGACGTTCAACAACCTGGATTATCATGTTGACCAGCTGGCTGCCAGGCGACAAATAGTTAAAATAACATGGGATATGCATTAGTGAGTCTCCCCTAAGCCTGTTAATGAAGATACAGGTATACTGGGAACGTCCAGTTGGACTGTTATTACGCAAGACGTTCAGATCACAAAGAAATTGTTTTATTATGTCTGCAGACTCCTCCCCTCAGTCCCCACTCCCACTTTCGCAAATAATACCCGGTTCCTTTCTATCATAGCCCAGTCGAGACATTTTCTCCCGATTTCCAAAAGACAAGCATATGAAAGGGACATAATGACAGGTGACCTTGAATATCCACGTAATATACAATAGGGGAGAAAACTAGAGCGATACTAATTGTAGTGGGGAGACATGAACACATGGATCCACATACATAGTAAAATTGTACAGAAATCGGAGAACTCCCACTGAACTGTGAGAATAAACTTGCTAAATTTATTAACTCTTTTCCCCATATTATCTCCGTTTACCTCCTGTCCGATTTGTGTTTTGTTGCTCCTATCTAACAATCACTGTATGAAGTCTTTCTGCAGTTTGATAATTTACTCAGTGTACGCAATTATCATGTAGTATTTGTACAGGTGTGAATATGATCTAGGTGGGGTCAAAATTAATACTGTGCATACCCCCATTTTTAAACTTTATTTGTTTTTCCCCATCAATT